>CAKKLC010009004.1:102580-133173 GCA_918559645.1 Ceratonova shasta | reverse complement strand
TATTAAAATTTTAAACGTTTAAAATATAAATGTAAAAAACACAACACAAGATTTTAATTAATTGATATTGTATTTTTTATCGCGATTTTGTCTGCGCCATTTTGTCAACGCGATTTTGTCGGAAAACATACTTCGCGATTTTGTCGGCGCGGTTTTGTCGGTGAACCATAATAAACCATATATTAATTTATGAATAGTGGAAAAAATTAAACATCTTTTACCTAAAGAAAATAAATCATATTTGATCAATTAAGAAATTATTAGTAAATAATAATAACATTATTGGTATTCATGAATTAACCAAGAGAAACAATAAATGTAATATCAATATTTTATATTTATATTTAATTGAAATTTGGGTTAATAATTATTCTTTCTCAATAAATTTAGGTTTGTATCATTAATTTTATAAAAATTAATCAAAAAGAATCCTTAATAAGAAATATTACAAAAATCTTTTACAGATTTGATTTAAAATAAAAATTTTTACTTTTTATTTTGAAATGTAATTATTTATTAAATAAAAGTTTTAAATAAAATTATTAAAATTAATTTTTATAGGTTGTTTTTATTTATAATAATAAATTGAAATGATTAAAAATTTTGGATCTCTTCTGTGTTTTGCCTTCAAGGGAAAAGATCAGATTAGATTTTTATAATTAAAATAATTCATTATAATTAAATATAATTAATTTAATGAATTTACAATTAGTTTTAATTTATTTATATAATACTTTACTAAAAAAATAAATTTATAATAGGGAATATCCGTGAGATTTTTATAAATGGAAAAAACCGAAGAGATTTTAAATGTTTATATAATGACGTAAAAATAATTAAAAAATTCAATTATAATTATAGTAACTATTTTTATAATTTCGTCTAAAATTTTAAAGTTTTGTTTTGTGGCTTTTTAAAATAGTTACTATCAATTATATTTATTATAAGAATATTCATATGTAAATACAAAATGAAAAAAAAATAAATGAATATATACTAAATTAAATTCTAGCTATTTATTTTAAAACAAAATAGATTTTTTTTGTATATATGAAACAAATTTAGTCAAATATTAAATAATAATAATACTAATATTGATAATAATATTATTTAATATTTTTTATAATAATAATATTTAATACTATTAATATTAATAATAATTAATATCAAAAATAATTATTTTAGTTTATAATATCTAATTTTTAATGGAATTTTGAAGATAATGGATTTCAAGGAGACCAATATTATTCATTAATTTATTCGGAATAAACTAAATGCTTGTTATTTTACTAAATTCTAAGTTATACAAATTATTAATCATAATTTTGAATATATAAATTGAATACTTACAAATTATTTAAATTTTTTTATAAAAATAAGAAAATAAATAATGGTTTTAAATATATTTTTATCAATTAATATGGTCTAATTTTTAAACGTTAATTTATGTTTTTTTATTTTTAGTTTCCAAAAATAACAAACTTTAATTATTTAAAAGGAAGATGATACCTAAAATTAATGATTAGAATGATTAATAATATAATTAATAATAATTAAATACGATGATTTATTAATTATTGAGTTTGTAGATAAAAAAAAAGAAAATTTTTCTTGATTGTTAGTAATTGTACATAATTTACTCTAGTCATATTAATATTATATTAAATATGATTTTGATAAAATATAATATAATATGAAGTGGAATTACTTACTATATGAAATATTTAAAATACTAATCTTTAATTATAAAATTTTTTTTAACACTGAATGTATTTCAAGAACTTTGACATTTATTTGAAATTACTAATTACTTGCCTTATTATTAAATATGTTACAAGTTTTTTATTTTACTTAATAGCTCATTTTTATTAAGCTATAGGGTTTCAATATTGCTTAAAACGAATTTTAATGATTAATAACATATTGTATCTATTTATATGATAATTTGAAAATAGAAACTAGAATAAATTAATAATGGTGAGAATATATAAAAAATAAGATATTTAATTATGCTTTTTTGATGTTGGAAAATATCTAATATAATTATACTTTATAGGTGTAAAATGGTATAAAATAATTAAAAATTGATCGGGCAATAAAAAAATAAAACACAAAAAAACCCAAATTTTTTTATTTTTCTTTTGTGAACTTAAAGTTATAAATTTTCTAACGAAAGGAGATAGTATTATTTCTCAATCTTAATAAGAATGAATACTGAAAGAATAATAATTAGTTTATATAATAATTAATTTCTTTAATAATTTTCATTATTAATTAAGATATGCATAAAAATTTTGCTTTTCTAACCAGTTTCTGCATTTAATTTTTTAAATAAGTAACATAATTTGAATCAATAAAATTAAGCTTTTAAATAATTAATAACAAATATTATCACAATTTATTAAAATAAAATTTATTAGAAATAATATTTAAACTATATTAATGTGCATTTATTGATTCATTCAAAATAATTAATAAATCGTATGTATATTATGTTATATTTATTAAAATATATTTTAATTTTTTTATATCGATATTTCAAGTCTAAATAATTTCCTGTAAAACAGAAACCATTTAGTATTAATATAAAAGAAATTAAATACGCTAAAATTAATATTTTAATTTTTTACATTTAGGATACTGACCTTTTTTTGTGTTTAGAATTTAGAATTAAACCACAACTGTAATAAATTTTCAATGAAAAATTTCGATGATAAAACATTCAGTAAAATTTAATTTTCAAATATAATAATTTTCTATATTATAATTGCTAGTAAATATTAAAACATCTTTTTATATTATTATCAAATAATTATAGTATTTTTTCATAAAAGATTTATATAAAATATATAATTAAATTTAATAAAAAATTACATTGGTACATAAATGGTTAAAAATATTATATAATATAATAAAAAACAATACTGTTTTAAAGTATACAACTTCAAATAATAAATTTATACAAAAATGATAAAAAAAGTTTCATAAAATGTTTTTTAAAAAACGTTTGTCTGTCTTGTAATAAATTATTTACTAGTTACAGATAAATTTATATTTTTTAACTTATTTATATACAATTGAATCAAGTTTTTAAATATAATAATTTAATAACAATGCTCAGGATAAATTTGTATAAACTAAATATATATTAAGATGTACAAAGATAAACATAAAAACCACATTTTTTTATTTTAAACTAGATTTTTACTATGTGTGTTTATATATATATATATATTTTTAAACAATATTATATAATATAAATTATTTTTTATTCTATGTCACTTATCTAAGATAATAAAATAAAAACTCCAACCATCATTTTTAAATTTTAGATTATTGTGTCCTTTATATTTAAAACTGAACTTTAAAATTAAATTTATAATACAAAATAGATTTATATTAATATTATATTTCCTAATTAAATAAGTTATTCTGTAGATATATATTACTATAATAAACATTAATGTATCATTAAATTATTCAAAAATAACACAGGAAAAAGAAAACTTTAAAAAATATGTAAAATAAATTTAAAAATATCATAAAAAAAAATAAGAAAAGAATTTTAAATTCATTTGAATTATTTATATTCATTGGCATATGTTTTTCTTAAAAGAGTTGTTCGCATATGATAATATCAAATGATGTTTTAATTATAAATATTACAAAATAATTTAGATGACTGTTTATAAGAATTTTATTAATTTTTAAATTAAAATTAAATTATTCAATTTCTAATATTAATACAATCAATAAAAGAAAAATTTAATAAATTTATTATGATAAAGGAAATAGATTATTATAAATAAATTTATAATCGGAATATAATTATATTGCCTTAAATAAATTTTTTTTCTGATATAAATATTATTATTTTAAACAGATGTATTATTGGTTATAATTATATTATTTTAAAAAAATTTATTATAAGAATATAATTATATTATTTTAAATAAATTTATTATCAGAAATAATTATATTATTTTAAATAAATTTATTATCAGCATCTAATTATATTATTATAAATAAGTTTATTATCGCAATATAATTATATTATTTAAAGTAAATTTATTCACAGAATATAGTATTATTATAAATAAGCGTATTATCAGAATAAAATTATAATATTTCAAATAAATTTATTATCAGATATAATTATATTATTTTTAATAGATTTATTATTGGCTTATATTATATTATTAAAAATAGATTTATTATTGGGTTATAATTAGATTATTTTTAATTCATTTATTTACGGAATAGAATTATATTATTATAAAAGGTGTATTATTAGAACATAATTATATTCTTTTAAATAAATTTTTTATCGGAATATAATTATATTATTACAAATAAATTTATTATTCTATTATAATTATATTAATTGAAATAAATTTATTGTTAGAATATAATGATATTATTTTAAATGAATTTTCAATCAGAATATAATTAATATTAATTTTCAAAAATATAAAAAAAGTTTACTATTAAAATATAATTATTTTATTTAAAAAAATGTTTTCATTTTAAAATTCAAATTTTTACCAAGAAAAATATTCATCTTTATTATTTGAAGAATTTTTATTGATAATAATAAAAATTAAATATCTTATTTTTATATTTATAAACAATAAAATATATAAATTTATTATTTTAAAGATAAAAAAATATTTTGAATGATTAATTTTATTATTCTCACGTATTAATGTTTTCAAAATTGAAATTATTTCTTTTAATAATCTTAAGTAAAAAACATAAATAGATAACAAAATTTTTCTGATTTACTTTTATTTTTAGTTTTGATAATTACATTACTGTTAATTTTCTAAAATATTTATAATTATTTTTTCTATTTAGTATTTTGAAAATACGCATAGTTTATAAATTAATGTTAGATGATTCTTAAATTAGCTTACAAATATTATTATGAAAATTTAATAATAAAATAACTTAAAATTAAATAATATTTAGTACGTAAAAGATTAAATTTAAAGAAAATTATTATTTTTTTTAAAAATAAGCAAAAAATATTTAATTTACTAAACATTTTTTTCATATTCCACAATAGAAAGATTATTAATAAACGAATTGTCCTTTACTATTTGGTTTCTCTCAAATTAACGTTTTTTTAATTATAATCTCGATTGATTTATTATATTCCCAGGAATTTTATTTATTTTCAAAATTCGTATAGATATTTATTATTATTGAATTAAAATTAATTTGATTATTTATGATATGTTAATAAATCATTTTTTTAAAAAAATTCTTATTAACAAAAATATTTACTAATTTTTTAAAATAAATTAAACAAATTTCCTTCCTCCATTTGTTAAATAAATTGCCCATTTGTTCATTTAATTTATTAAACTGAATTTTCATATAAAATGATATTTCATTCCCTAAAAAATTAATATGTGCTTTATAAATAATTTCCTTCATAAAGAAACCCAAATATATTATTCTCATAAATAAGTAAAACTAATTGCAAAAAGTTACATTTTTTGGCAAGTTTTGTAACTTTTAAATTTGATTTTGCAATTCTTGCAACTTCTAACCCCCCATCCCCCAATTAGTGGCATTTTTAATCAGAAACTTTAAAAGTACAAAAATACATTGCAAAATATCTTATATATTTCGTTCTTGGCTTCAATTGCATAAATTTTAATATATGTTCTGTGTAAAAGTTATTTTTTCAATAAAATATTTCTGTAGAAAAACATAGAAGAAATTAAAATCATCAAAAATGCTTAGCTTAAATAAAAATTCAGAAACTCAATCTCAAAGTTTTTTTAATAAGATCTGAATAGTATTACTATTTAATTTTGCTTTATACCTTCATTTCCGCTGATATTTCGTTTTATAAACTTCAAAATCAAAAAGTAATTTAATTATTTGATTATTATAAATGTAAACAGCCATCAAAATCAACTAATAGAATTCATATAGAGCCATAATATAATTTGAAATTAAATTCTTAGTAAAAATCTTTACAGAACAGAGAATAATGATTAGACTTGACGAATTAGATATTAAATGATGAAAAAAATATAATATTTTTGCATATACTTTTAATCATCCAAAAAAATTTTTGTATTCGAATGTGTAGAGTTGAATAATATTATTGTATCTTCTCAAATTATTTCTTAAATTTAGTGTTTCCTAGCAACAAAATGAATGTAGATTAAACTATATGGATATTATAATTTCTGACTTAACTACATATATTGTAAATGAGTTTTAATGATCTGAAAGCATTTTATCTATAAATCTGTTATAAAAAATCAATAGACCATCTTTAGACAACTGATGTTTAAAGATCAAGGGTTGGATTTAGAATGCGCGTTATTTGTATGCTGAGTCAGAATGTTTACTATAAAAAACAGAAGTCATTAAAAATTACTTCGCTAGATCTGAGCTCCTGCTACATATCCTGATACGCCCTGATCTTTTTGTGTCTTGATAATCCAGTAAGATGAAGCTACATCTTTAATATGCTAAATTCTTGCCGAATATAGAAGAAATAATAAACTTTTAAGTTTTTCAAGGAATAATTGTAGAAAAGAGAAGAACTCAATGATTAATTCAACAATATTAACGTATACTGTGATACTTAAAATATGTTAGAAAGTATAATACCATTATTTACTAATCTTGAGAATTATGATTTAATTATCAAAAAGGCATATAAAGCTGTTCTTGATTTTTATTTAGATCAGTCAATATAATATTATATATAAATCAAAGACTTCTGCACAGTAATTTAAAAAAAAATTTAAGTAATTGAAAATCGAAAATATCTGCTTCAAAGTATATAAAATAACAAAAAAGTGCATTAACTTTAATTTTAATCAAAACTAACTTTTCAATGTTAAAAAAAATATTATATTGTGATCTAAATTTTAAAACAGATAACATAATAAAGTATTTCATTCGATATTTTAATTTTAAAGAAAAGTTTAAATAAGATAAATTCGTGGTGTACGAAAATCTTGATCATAACAATTAATATTAATTTGGTTATTTTAGAAAGTGTATTATATTGTGAGGTAGTAATTAGATTCTAATATTTTTGTAAATTTTTGTACTTTTTTTTTAATTTTGTAACTTTTTGTTTGTCCAAGTAATAGTATATTGATAATTTCCGCTTTTATCAAAATTCAATGAAAAAATTTCAAAAAAACATAATTACTAAGAATATTAAATATACATTTGATAATAGGAATGTATCTGATTATTAGAGAGTAATATTCAAAGTATGAAAATATTTTTGTAAATTAAAATAATTATTTTATATTTGAAATCAATTTATTTATATTTTCACTATAAGGGTATATCAAAAATTGTTAAAAATTATATTTTTAAATAAAAATGAGATCATGTATCAATTTTTGTGTAACCGTTTATATAATTATCTCTGGTAACAAGGATATTTTTGACAAAAATGTGGTATTGAATTTAAACCTACGTTGTATTGGAAGATATAATAACTATACATGGAATTAATTTTAGAATCGAATTATTTATTTATATTTTTTTTGTTTTAAATTGTAATAAAAATATATTAAAAGGTAATTAGTTAAATTACATCTAACTAAAATTAAATGACGCTAAAAAGTATTTATAAATTTAATAATTAAAATAAAATAATTTAAATATTTTTGAAATTAATAAAATGATCCTGAAATATTTAAACTAAATTTTATTTTTTTAATAATTTTTATCCTTTGGTTATTAAATGCTTTTTTTCAACTAAACAAAATTTGGCTTAGTAAAGAGGTGACTTAACACGAAATTTCGTCATTTATGTTATATCAGATGTATGGAATATTTTATCAGTTTCTTAAATGCTACCAGAATGATAATTTAGATGATGGTTTACTTAATGAAGCTATTGATCACATAGAAAAATAAAGGGTAAATAATTTTAAGCTATTGTCCATATTTAAACCATGGTGTGATGATACAGGAAAATACAATGATAAAAATATTAGTAAATTTTTTGTTGTAGAACCAGGAGAGCTCTATAAAGATAAATTGTCGATAGAGCTGGGATTTAAGTCATTGGAAACTGCATTTATTTTTCCATCGTTTAAGAACTTAATATTTAACACTTTATACTATACTAATCTTGAATTTATTTCTAGTTTGTTTGGAACTGACAACCGTTTATATTTATGGTTTGGAAATATTACAGTGAAAAACAATGATGCTTCTTGTTCTTCATATAATATCGATTCAACTACAACACCATGTAATCCATAATCGAATCAAAACATAATATCTTTATTTCCTTTCACTGGTATCTACTAAATGATGAACTTAATGTTGATTTCGAGTTAATTTTTAAAAAGGCATTTGATGTTATCTGGCAAAATAAATATTTACATTACATGCTCTTTGATGAAGAATTATTAGATTATTTAAGTAAAAGATATGTAGATTTGATGGATATTGCTGATACATTCACTCCCAGTATGTTTAATTATAAGTGTAATTCTTCAATTTTATTTGGTGTGAAGCAAAAATTTTATATTCATGGAATTTTTTACAAGGAACTGAAATTTTTCCAAGAACAAAAATTTTGATTTATCAATTGAATTAAGAATTAATTCAAAAATTATTTATCTAAGAAAATATACGAAAAAATAAATTCAAAAAGCTTTAATTACTCCTATTATTAGAATTACACCAGTAAAATCATTCAGATTTAGTTGCAAAGAATTTGTTCAAAAATTTTTAAATAATTCATTTATAAAAAATATGAATCATCGAATACACTTGCAGTTGAACATTTAATAGAAAAATATGAACCAAAAATAATTTAATAATAAAATAAATATTTGTTTTTATAAATAAATTACATAATGATATTTTAAATAAAGAAAATATAATAAATTTACAAATAATTTTTAATATATCATTATTGATCAATAAAATTATATTAAAAAAAATATTAAGTAAATTGATATAAGTGTACATTTAAAAAAATTTAATAAAATATCCATTGATTTCTAGAACCTAATTATAATAAGAATTTATAAAATATAAAGGTCTTTTATTAACTTTATTGTTATTAAATATAAAAAACATTAGGCATTTTGTATTTATTTTAATACTGATTAAATGACAATAATTATTTTATTCATTTGTAATAATATTATAAATAATGTAGAGTAACGATATAATTTGATACTTATATTATATTTTATGATATTGATATAAAATATATTTAATTCATCTAAAAGATTTTTACTGATTTTGTAGTTTAAATGTGAGTAAAATGAAGAAATTCATATTTCAGTGTATTTGAATATTAGATTTTTCTAAATTTGAGATTTATTAATTAAAAATTGTATTTTCCTGTGTAAATATTACGATAAATGGAAATTTATTATTAATTAGGTTAAAAATTCCATTTTTAACTATTAAAGTTACTTTTTTGAAAAGAAATAATGAATCAAAATGCAATTAGTAATTTCAGAATAATTTTAAATTTATTTTAAATATAAATTTTAATAAAATTTTATTAAGAAAACTGTCAAGTTATGAAATTATTATCAAATTTATTTATTAAGAATAAAAATAAAATTGATAAATTAAGCGTACTAATATGACTAATTTCCAATAATTCATTTATAAATGAGAATATATAATAATGTCTTAGAAAAATATATTGAATATTGAAACGGCTCGGACAAAAGTAAATTGTAAATTTATCAAAATCAAAAGTTATTATAAATGAAATTTAGTTATAATCCATTATATGGATATGAACAAAAATGATCTTCATTAGTTTTTACGGAATAATAAGAATTTTTGAAATATTAAGATTAGTAAAATTAATGAATTCATAATAAATTATGTAAAATAAGTACAAAAATTGATTCCAAGTGTTTTTCATTATGTATTCTAAAGTACTTTATATTTGTAATTAAAGACTTTGCAAATGTTATATAAGTGAATTAATAGTAAATTAATTCTTATTTCTTTTAGTAATTATGGTTATATATTTTTTTTGTTAATATATATATCCGTTGTTAGAAGATATAATATTTTTGTTAATAATTTTAGTAATCTTTTACAACCAAAATTTTCAATATTAATTATTGTTGAAATATTCTTTTAAAAATAAGATTTATTTTTAGATTTATATAATTTTTTATATTATTTTATAAGTATATATATATATATATATAGGGGTTTGAAATAATATTTTATTAATTTATTAACTTATTATATAAATTTATAAAAAAGTTTCAATAAATATTTAAGTTTCTTAATACGATAAGGTTGTGACTTATTACTTGGAATCATTATTAATAGTCTAGTGATCATTAAAACTAAATGTTTACCTGTATATATAAAATTATTAATATAAAATTACGAATAATAAATTCACAAAGAGTAAAAGTTAGATTTATTAAAATTAAAATAAGGATATTTCTTGTTTATAAAAGTTAAAATAATAATATATTATTGATGGAAAATTACTAATAAATCAGTTTTAAATCATTTAATTTGGTTTGGATAAAATTGACAAACAAATTTTTTATAAAAAATACATATTTTAATTTATACACGATAATTTTATTATTTAAATACATATTTGAAATAAAAATCATATAATTTTTAAAACTTAATATTTTTATTTTAATTAAATTATAAATCAGGTTGTTGAAAAATATATTATTTATTTTTAAATTTAAAGAATAATATATAAAATTAATTTAATAATCTCGTATTTTACATTTTTTTAATAATTAAATAAATTGTCAACAAATTATTTATAAATTTTCGGGATGAGTAAATATAATTATCATATTCATTTTAAAAATTTATAATTATTTTTTACTAATAAATAATTATGGTCTGATTTTTAAAGGAATTCGGAATGTATAATTTTCTTATTGTTAATTTAAAATATAGATCATTTTATTAGTTTTGTATTAAAATATATAAGTTTATAAAAAATCTGTTTTAAATTATTTATTAAATAGCATGTTTGTTTTAATATTTATAAAGTAATTATGCTAAATATTTTATCGATAACTTTTTTTTAATCTGTCTGTGTTGAAATTGTATGAGACTTTATATTTAATTATACTAACTAAATGTTAATTGAAATATAAACTTCACTTCTGAATTTTAAGCCAAAATTCAAAATATTAATAGATTCTACAAATTTTTATTTTAAAATCAATAATTTCTTTTAATTATGACTGTTTCTAATAAAATATTTGATTTAACTTTGGTTTATTCTTACATAGATATATTTAATAAGTTATTCAAAGATTGAAATTCAAATTATCATGCTGATGAAAAATTAAATTTGAATAAACACACTCTAATAATAATATTATATATTTAATATATATTTTATAGTTAAGGATGTATAAAAATATTTCAAATTAAATTCCGACTGTTATTTTATATAATATCGTTTGTAACATTAACTCTCTTAATTATGATAATGGAATAATAAAATATAATTTGAAATTTACAAATAAAAGTACTGTAATGAAAAATAAATTAATGTTTTATTTTTTAATATCATCTGAAAAATTGATATATAATATTTTTATGCAATACATACATACTTTGAACAATTTTTAAATATTACATACTTAAATCTATAAAGATTAATTTATTTATGCTTTTAAACTGTAAATCCTAATTAATATTAATTTATAATGTTTTTTTATTAGAGGAAAAAATTTTCAACGATTCTATCATTTTATAATTTTTAAAAAATATAAATCAAGATTTATTTTTTAGATACAAATTTAAATCGATAATAAATGACTTATTTTTTAAATATGATTATTTATTTACAAATATAATTATTAAATAACAATAATTATTGCGTTAGAAAAACAAAATTGAATTTATCAGCTTTAAAAAATTAAGATTTAAATTAAATTTTTTTATTATAAAATTTATTTAACATTATTGTTTTTCATAAAATACACAATCAAATATCATTTCATGTAGATGGTTAATAAAAATACATGATTTTTAAATTTATTTTATTGTATTATATTTGAATCAATTAATATTTCCAAATTTAATATTATTCTATACTTGATGAATTTTATTTTTGAATTTATTTATTTATCAATAAGGAAAAAATTAATAATATTAAATATAAATAATTACTTAAATTTTTTATCTTACTAATTTATATTTAAGACATTTTTTTCGAAAAAATGTTAATTATTACGATTTTATAATATTGGCTATATTCTTGTATAGTAGACTTTTAAATCATTTATTATATATATGAAAAAAAATTGTGTTAATTAAAGCAATTTGAAAATAAGTTTTTGTTGTATTTTTAAACTCATCTTTTTATTAATATTTTACTATAGCTATAATAAAAATTTTTAAAATTTTACATAAATTTTAATATTTAGTTTGCATAGAAGACCTCTTAATACATAAGAAAATAAATAAATAGTTGTATTTTATAAAATTAAATTCAAGATTAATAAAAATAAGATATATTTGTCCAGAGAATGATATTAATAGTTTTTAGCATATTAAAATTAAAGTATTTTTAATTTATATCTAAATATCTGTTTATCAAATCAACTTTAAAATGTTTTTTTTATTAATCCTTATTTTTCATTGCAATAATTTATATCAATTTCAATAAAATTCGTAATTCAAATAAAGTTATATTTACAATAATAATAATATTTTTATTTCAATTTACATTAAGTTAAGTATCTCATCTTTTTCTTTATTGAACTATCGAACTTTTAATCATATTTTAATCAATATATTTTTGTTTTGGTTATATGAAATATTATATTATAGTATAATGGTCAATTATTTTTATTCTTATCTCAAGCTATAATAATTTTAATTTAATATTTTAACAGTTATATTGTAAAACCGTGTAAATGATAATCAATTTTTGAAACTTGAATGATTTAATAAACTCCCATGGAAATATATTTTATGTAGATTTTATTAAAATTAAAAGATATTTTAGTTAAGAATTTTTGTTTTGCAACCTTCTGATGTGTATACATTATATATTTAAAAACTTAAATTATTATTTTCTTATAAATTCGTCTTCCTTTTTTTCCAAATAATAATTATCTTTACGTTATTGATTATTAAATTTTATGCATTAAATTTGGATAAATTAGAAAATTTAATATCATAAATAACCATATTTAATTGTATTCTTGCTCCTTAGATAGATTATTATAATACATTATAAGCAAGTATTTAAAAAAAATAACAATATGATTGTATAAATTTGTTTTATGTCTTAAAAGAAAGGTAAAATAAATCAGTAAAATTGACTAATTAATGTTTGAAAAGAACAATGAGAAAAATAATAATTTTAGAGAGTCAATACATCAATTATTTTATTCAAAATTACTCGTATTATTCAATAGTTTACCAAATTAAAATTATGATTTTTAAATTATATTTATTTCTATTTACCTAAGTAATTTTAAATTTTCAGTAGCTTTTTTTTTATAAATAATTATTTTTGTATAAAAATTACGAAATTAGTAAAATATTCATTATAATTTCCTAAAATATGCACTAAATTTATTTTATAGGTTAATCTTGGAAATAAATAAACTTTTAATATCTTGACATGATTTTCTGATTTTTTAAATAAAATATATAACATTCTTTAAATAATTATTCTGAATTATAAAAAATTTTCATACTAAAAAACATTTAAAATTTTTTATGTATAATTATTTAATTTTAACATAAATATGGAACCTATTTTATTTTATATTCTAATATAAAAAAAAAGAAATCGTGGAATAAATTAATTTTATTTTAAAAAATCAATCTAATAAAATAATTAAAATTAAAAACATTATTTTTCAAAATAATATTTTGAATTATAGTTTTATTTAAATAAATAACTAATATTTAAAATTCATTGAAATAAATTATTAAAATCAACTAATCAATTTAAATGTTTGATAAATAATTAACTAATTTATGAAAATTTGAAAATGATATTTTTGAAGTAATAAATTATTCAAATTATTGTTTGGAAACTAGAAAAGTACCTTTTTAATTATTTTATTAATAAAATTTATTTTAGATTATTTGAAAATTGCGTATTTAAATAATGATTTTTTTAAAATAAATATATAATTATTTTTTCAAACATTTTAATTTAATACGCATTAAATAGATTTAAAATAATTGATATATATTTTCAATTATCATAGTATAATTGTTAAATAATATACTTTTTATTTATGTTTCATTTTGATTTAAATTAATAATTCTTATTATATTAATAGCAAATAATACAAATCTACATGTTAGTATTAACTTTTATTATGAATAATTCTATTTACCTATCTTAAATTGTTATTTATATAAATAAATAAACTATTTTGCTTAATTTAAATTAACCGAGGTTAAAATACAACATGATTTTATTAAATAGTATTAAACTACATGCATTTTTCCAGGTTGAAACAATAAGTTAATTTAAAAATTACTAAAGTAAATTAAAACAGTATTTTATTTATATTAGAAATTTTTTATTTGTTGATTTTATTTTATTTTTTATTTAAAAAAAATATTGGTTTCCATTCTTTTTAAAAATCACAGCGGGGATAGCTCAGTTGGGAGAGCGTTAGACTGAAGATCTAAAGGTCCCTGGTTCGATCCCGGGTCACCGCATAAGTTTTATGTTTTTACCTTAATTGTTTATTTAAATTTTAATTATTTAAAAATCTTAATTTATTTATTTATTTAATTAATATATGAATGAATGAATGAATGTATGTATGTATGAATTAAATTAATTAATTAATAATATTATTTTTATTATTTCAATACAAAGAATATGATATACATTATGAATTCTAATAAAAAGATAATTTTTTATATAACAAAATTATTTATAAATTTAAATTAGTAACCATTTTAAAAATATAAAATTATAATATTTTACCATTTATTATAATTAATAATTAATACTTTGTAACTAATTTTGAAGTTGTTTAATAAATAAAATATTCTTTTAAAATATATATGCTACTATTTATTTTTTTTAATCATATTGTTCTATTTAATTCTTTTATAACACTGATTATGAATTAAAATTAAAATTATTTCTTTTTCTATAAAGTTTTATTTTTTATAAAGTAGCATATATTTACTTAAAAAGGATTATAATTATTAAAATACAACATTTTTTTGTTTTTATTTAAAATACGTGAATTATAATTATTATTTAAAAGTTTAATTATATCCATATAAAAAAAAATAAATGATCTTTATATTTCTTTGAATATAATTAAACTTAATTTTAAATAAAATGATTATAATATATTATTTTTTCCAAAATATAATTGAAATTACACATATATTAATTTATAAATTATTAATATAAAATTCAACTTAATAGATTAAATTGTTTATTAAAAATAGTTTATAAAAGGATATAAACCATGAAATAAAAATTATAACTATCTATTTCTAAAATTTTTTTTAATTTTTTATTTAAAAAACAGATTATTTCAAAATTTAGCATTTTGATTAAAAATTTAAATCTTTTAAATTTTGTTTATATATATTCAGTTTTGTATATTAAATTTTAATTAAATATATGTAATTAGATTCTCATTAAAATATAATAAAATTTAACCTGTTTTTACACCTAAACTTTTTTTAATTGGAAAAAAATATTTTATTATATTTAAAAATCATTTTATGTTTAGACCTTTATTTATAATAAATATTATCAAATGAAATAGATATAAATATTTTTTTTTAAAGTAAATAATCATTTTATATACTTTAATTAAATAAATATTTCAATAAACATACAATAGCACATTTAAGAATAATTAAAACATAGTTTATGGATAAATATAATATTTTAATATCATTTTATCTAAGAGTATTAATTATAACGAACTAATATTTAAGTGTAAACAAACTTACATATAACTAGCGTAATTAATATCATAGAATAAATAAAGATGGGGAATTCAAAATTATTATTAAAATTAATATTTACGAATGATTAGTGCTTCATTTTATTAAAATCTGAATAAATAAAAAATAAAGATAACTCCTTAATAAATATATTCCTGAAAAGTCAAGAAATTACATACAAGCTTAGATTAACATGTTTTAAGAATCATTCTAACCATAGATACGATTATAAGCAACTAGAAAAATTATAAATATTATTCAAAAAAATTATTTTGTAAGTATATAAATTTTAATTAACTTAATTTTGTATATTAATAAGTTATTCTTATATATTTATTGAGTGATACACAGTAAAAAATAGTCTAAATAAGATAAAATTCATGCGAAATTCATTATTGGATAGTAATAATTTTATCGTGTACTTTAATAGGTTTAAATATAAATGTTTACTTCATTATTCAAATGAAATGTAGTATAAACTTGTATTATTTAAACTTTTATATTGTATAATCCTACGTTAAAATAACCCATATAACGATAATAGTTAGTTTTATTATGTATTTCATTTATCTTTACGCATATATAATATCATATATATTTAAAAAAAAGAATAATTTATCGGCAATATTTCCTATATATTGTATAAAAAAATAGATAAAGAACTATGTGGTTAAATAAAATTATAGATTTATTTCAAATATTATTATATTTATTAGATAAGAATTTTTTTTCTTGTAATTTACAATTTTTTTAAATATTAATTAATTACAAATTTTAGTATACATGACCTAATAATAATATCTATTTAGATATAATAATTTAAATATCACGCTTTACTCTTGTCTTAGAGATTCAAATTTAATTATAAAATAAATTTCATATTATATTTAAGAAATTAACTATAAAAGAAAATAGTTGGATCTATTGAAATTATTTATAAGAATTACTTTTTTACCATATATCTTAATAAAATAAAATAAAAAAAAAATGAAACATAGAAACAGTATTTTTTATAATTTTAAGTTTAGAGAAATTTAAAAAAAGTATAAATTAAAAATTTTTTTAATATTAGATTTTATAATTGTTTTTGCATGAAATAAAATAAATTTTTGAGATTAATATTATTAACAAATATTTTTAAAATTTTTAATTTATAACCTTGATGATATTTATATGTGTTTTTCAAGTTCATAATTTTTTAAACTCTGAAGCTTTACTAAAAATAATTAAATTTCAATATTTTTTAAATATACGTTTTAACAATAATTTATGAAATATTTATTTAATAATTTTTAGTATTAATGTTTAACATAACTATTATGTGTATGAATCAAAATTAATTAAAAGATATTTAAAACTGAATTATTTATATAAATGGTTAAGCAAAATCAATATCGAGCTTATCAAAACTTAAATAGAAAGTTCAAATCTAATTAACTTTATTACTAAAATTATATTATATTCTATTGAAAATATTAGGTACAAAATTAACCTTATAATTGAAAGCACATTAGCGAATAATCCATTAATTTATAAAATATTTTTAATTTTAGTTAATTGTTATTTTGATTAATTTTGATGATTATTAATTTTAATAAAAAAAAAAAGAATAAAATGAATGTATCATTAATATGTTTTTGAAATTTTTCTTAATAAATAATTACCTTAAATAATTTATTCTTATCTATCTCCAAATACTTCTTTTTTATCAGTTTTTTCAAAATTTACTTTATAATTAATCAATTTAAAACATAAAATATAAAATTGATTAAAATTTTATAGGTTACATTAACTTTAAATTACCATGAAGCTTTTTTCAATCCATAAAATAATTAATAATTTTACTACTAATTAATTAAACTATAAGTCTTTTATTATTTAAAAAAAATTTATTTTTTGGAAGTTTTTGAAATATACATAACATAGTATTGTTTCATAATAAATAATTATTATAATTATACATGTATTTGGTTATTTTATATTTCTGATTATATTAAGTCAGATTATTTAATTTTTTTAAAATTCTTGAAATTAAACAAGTTTATTGTTTAGATGTTAAGTTCTTATATTTTATAAGAGGACAGTTATATTATACATTTAATGTTTATTTATGCATAAGAATTTATAATATCTTAAATAACTAAACAATTAACCCATAAAATAAAAGTTTTAATAAAATTAATAAGAAAAAATTTAACTAATTGATACTTATATCTGAAATAAATACATAAAACTAATAATTTATTAATTTTTATTATAAAGAATAAAAAAAATGTATTTTAAGATAATATTTATGTTATAAATTATTTTATTTTTTATTTGATTTATCCTAAAAATATGGATTTCTAATTAAAATTAATAACTCTTTAAAAACAAAAAGGATTACTAATTACAAAATTTAAAATTCAATATGTAATGAATTTCTTTAACTATAATGATGTCACCATTTATATATAGTAATTATTTAATATATGAATTAAAGTAAAAATAAGCTTAACATTGGTAACGGTAAATGAAATAATTAATAATTTTACTCCCAATTAGACTGTAAAGTTGCTATAAAATATAAATAAAGTTAGATACATATTTTAGTTATTTTCTTTAATTTGAAAATGTAATAATCCTTTATTACAAAAATATTATTTAGCTTTATATATCAATTAAATTCTTTTTCATGTTTAAAAATAAAACAAAAAATCAAAGATTACCTCATTTCATATTTTAAAAGATTTTCAATTTTAATTATTAAAATATAAATTAATATTGGTTTAGTTTATAATTTTTCATAATGTATAAAATAATCAATATATTTCAATTTATAGATAAATTTGTTTATAGATAAATTTTTTTATAAATAATTAATTATTATTTACAAATAAATTTTTTATTTATATTTTTAAACATTACTTGTAAATATTTGAATTAAATAGCATATTTTTATACTTATATGATCTTTATTAGAGGTTAAAGATTATGTGGCAAACATTTTTAAAAAGAAATCAGATACCGCGATTATACATACTTTTCATATACTGTGATATTAGATATAGCTTTTAAATAGTAAAAATTTAATTTTGATAGAAATTAATTATAATCCTATTTACAATATCCAATTTAAAATTGATATTCAATTATTCAAAATCAAGTTTTTAATTAAATGGTGATTTTATATAAGGATTTGATGACTCTTATATATAATAAATTTTTAATAAAAAAAACTTTCTTTTTAATAATTAATAAAAATTAATGAATTTGAGTTGGGTCTGTAAAAATAATTATCAAAATACGTCATATTTAAAATATGATGAAGAAAAAAATGTAATTTTTTTATTAAAGATTGAAGTAATTATAATATCTTGTCATAATATATAAATTACTGGCTATTAGTTTTCAAAATTATTTTTTTTACGATATTAGCTTGTTCTAAAATATAAAACTATTCTAATTATATAAAAAAAACTTAAAATAAAATGATGAAAATGGACTAAATTTAAAATTATCTGAAACAAAGTATATAAACACAAATAAAATGATTTGAAATCAAAATCTTTTATTTCATATATTATTAATTATCATCTACGAAAATCATGTGTCTTCAAAACCTGAAGTATTTTTGCCAAATTAATTTCTAATAAATTTACAATCAAAATAATGATAGCTTATTTATAACAAATATAAAAATAATTTATACTAGAACTACCTTTTATTATTTTTGCAAAGTATTATTTAGATATTTCAAGTTAATTAATACTGTTTTATGTAATTAATTAATTTATTAGTACACTCTCATAAGACTAATAGGAACAAATATTTTTTATACTGCAATCCTTTTATTGTAAAATAGTAAGTTCAGTAAAATTTTAATAAATATTATTTTTAACATAAATTCACAAAACATTATTTTATAGCTTGGTTATAAATAATAATACTTAAAACATAAAACAAAAATATTTTACCTTATCATTAATAAATTTACAAAGTTGTCAAAGTAAATGATAGTATTATTATTTTAGTATTTTTGATAAAATATTACTTGAAATAAATACTAATCAAAGTTTTTTAGTTTACCTAAAAAGTTTAATTATTACGAAACAGCTTTATTGCAATAATATACAGTTACAGATTTCCTAAATTATTAAAATTATTTTTGTAATTATTACTTAATGAAGTGAAATGATCATAAGACTTATCATTAGTTTATCAATACTAATTTAATATTGATAAAATTCTGTCAATCAATTAACAAATAAGACAATGTAGAATTTTAAAAATTAAAAATAGGGTCCTAAAAGTATCTATTATTATCTATTGAATGCTTAATGAATTATTTTACCGTGTATTAAATACTATATTCATAAAATTTATTGAATATGGACTTTAAAAAAGTAAAAATATATTCTTTCTTAGACTTTAATGTGTGTTCAAGTAACTTAAAAATAAATGTTCTTTCCGTTTAGGATACTAGATTTTTTATTTTTATGGAGGTAATTTTAATATTATTTAATTAGATCAATGCAGAAATAATGTGTTCCTATTACTAAAAGTAGATAGATTTTATTTTAATCCTTAAAAACAAAAGAAAGAAATATAATCAGTTTTATTGAAATATTAAATTAAGAATTTTTTTTTCATAATTTTTTGAATATAAACTTACAATTGTCACTATTACAATACTCGCCACCTTATTTGAAAACAAATGAATAACTATATAAACATATATTAATATAATTATTTTTTTCTATTTATTATATATTTAATAATAATTTTTTGATTCACTTTATTTTAAATGTTTGTGTTTTTAAGATTTCTCATTAAGAAGCTAACTTATAATTCATTTAAAAATTTTTAATTTATTTGATATAATTTTAAATTTATATATTTATTTAAAACCAATAAACATTATGTTACAATAAGAATATAATATCTAATTTTATAGGTAAAAATTAAAATCTTATGCATACAAGATGTATAATTTCACCCATTAATTGAAATAAAAAGTAAATTTAAAATAATTTTATAATTTATTTAAAATTTTTTTTAAAAATAATAATAAATGAATATTTAATTACTAATTAATAATCTTTTGAGTAGTTTATTTATATAAAATAAAGTACCTAAAACTAAAGAGTAATAAAATATATTAATACAAAGATGATCAAAATGAAGATGGTTCTAACTTTTATTTAAATAATAAATTATTGACCTGTTATTAATATAATATATAATAAATTATATTTAAACAAATATTAAATGTAGTTTAATTTTTATAGATTTAAAATAAATTATTTTAAACTAGATTTATTAAAAAATAAATTTTAAATCATTTAAAAAAAATTATTTATTTTAAATGAAAAAATATAATAAATTGTATTTAATTAGTTTTTTTCATAATATAAATGTCGATATATGATTAAAATAAATTGAAAAATAAAAATAAACATACAAACAATATTTTGTAAAAGAAAACAAATAATATTTCTAATTAATCATATAATAAATAATAAGATTTTTAAATTATTTTATAAAATAACAAACTTTTTAATCAAATTTATATATTTAAATGCAAGAATCTTAAAATAAATAAATTATAGATTAAAATTTTTTTTAACAAAATTAAATTGTAATAAGATAAAAAAATAATAATAAAGAAAATAAAATATTTATTATGTATAATAATTTGCAGAAATCAAATATCTCAAATATTTCAAATAAATGAAATAAAATTAATAATTAATTAGTTTTATTGCTACAACATAAATTTATACAGAATATTTTATTATATATGAATATTTTTAATAAAAATTAAATATAATATCTTGAAAAATAATTTTTTAATCTAATTATTTTTCAAAATTTTATAATTAAATAAAATCAGAAAATAGAAATTAAATAATAATTTTTTTTTATAAAAACACATTATGGTATAAAATTTTTTTTATTTTTAAAAATATTACAATAAAAATTTGATAAAAAAAATTAAATAATAAATTTTAAATTAAATTGTTTTTAAATATTGCTATTAAAGTATGGTTATAGAAATAAAATAACATATTTTAAATAAATTGTCTTATAAAATTAAAATTATTTTTTTGAAATATTCCAATTTAGGAATGAAAATAAATATTAAATTACAATCACGAAATTAAATTATTTACGAAAATATTTTAATGTAAATTTGGTAATAAAAATTTAATTAAATTATTTTATAAAATGTAAATTATTTTAAAAATTTTATTATAAATAAATAATGGTATTAAGGATTAAATGATAAATTTCAAATTGAATTATTCTTTAAAATAATTAAATACAAAATTAAGTTACAAAAATTTTTAAAAATTAAATATGGTAATAAAAATCAAATAAATTATCTTATAAAATTAAAATTATTTTTTGAAATATATCAATTTAATCATGGCAATTAAAATTAAATTATTCCTCAAAATATTCAAATTTTTAATTGATAATAATAATTAAATTATCCCATTAAATTTAAATAATTTTTTAAAAATGATAAAATGTAAATGTGATATTAAAAAATAAATAAAAAATTATAAAATAAATTTTCCTATAAAATTTAAATGATTTTGAAAAAATATTTAAAATTTTAATGATGTATTTAGAATTTAATTATAAATTTTAAATCCAATTAATTTCAAAGATATATAAATTCAAGCATGATAATAAAAAATAAAATTATAATTATTAAAAAAAAATATTTTTATAAATATTTAAATTCAAATTTGATATTAAGATTTAATACTAAATTTTACATTAAATTATCTAATAAAAAAATAATTTTTTAAATATTACAATAAAAAATAAGTTATAAAAATGATTTTTAAATATTACAATTATAAATTATGAAATAGTAATTTTTAAATTAAAATGTTTTTTAAGCATTACATTTAAAAATTAGGTAATAAAGTTTTTAAATATTATAATTAAAATATGGTATTGAAAATAAAATAATATATTTTAAATATAAATTATTTTAAAAAAATATAACAATAAAAATTTTTTAAATATTTTGATTTAAATTAGCTAATAAAATAATATTGTATAGTATTTCAATGAATTTTTTTTTGCTATAAATAATTTAAAAAATAATCCTTAATTAAAAATATTATTTATAAAATGTAGAAATTTTTATTATATTGTGTATTTTAGATTTTATATTAAACTTGCAAAATATAAAAAATAGTTGAATTCTGTCAATTGCAATATCATAAATTATATTTATAAAAAAAAATAATATAATACAAAAGTTATTATTTAACAGATATCATTTTAAGCTTATCTAAGAATTTCATTACAAACAACTAGAATATTAAAACTTAATGAATTCATTTATTATTAGAAATAAAAAATGTTCTTTTATTTCAAGAATTTTATAAATAGTAATTTTTGTAAGAAACTTAGGTTCATTAATATGATTTTTTATTTTAAAAATACCGTCCGGATTTGTAACATATATGATGTTTTTTATATTTTTTTAATTAAATATCATCATTATTAAAAAAAGAACGGATGATCAATTTATATTCAATTTTTTATAAAAAAAAATAATTTTACAATGTCATTTTATTATCTGATAAGCAATGAATAAATCTTTACACAAGGAATTAAGCAATAACTACATTAGTTAGTTTAATCATGTTTAAATTAATAAAATACTTTGAATTGTGGTGGTATAAAGAAATTGGATAATAAAAAGATTAGCTCTGAATTACTTTATATATTTTGTCAGTTATTCAAGATTTTATTTAAAAATTTAAAATAATTAGTTCTAAACCATAAATATACAAAAGGATAAACTTTAAAATTTATAAGAAAATAATTTTAATTATATATTAGTATATGATAATAGCATAGAAGATTATAAAAATATATTTTTTCCTACGCCACATTATTTTGGTAATTGTCATCTAAAAGACATTATTATGATGTATTCTCGTAAAAATTATTTATTTCTACTAATTTCTTTAAAAAATTTTTGTTGTAACTTAAAATAAATAACTTTTATATGTTATTTTATTAAAATAAAAAATAAATTCTTTATTTCCTGATTAATTCGTATTAGATATTTGGAGATCCAAATTTGGATTCACTGATGTGTTATTCTGAGCCTTTGATTTCTAAGGGATCTTATGTAATTTGTTTCTGATAGATTTGAAATTTAAAGAGGTAAAGATATACTAATTAATGTTTATAATAAATAATTTCAGTGTTAATGATAACTATTTAAAAATTAAAATTTATCGATTAAGGCAATAACTGATTTAAATATATATCATATCTACAAGATACATAAAAATACCTTATTATACATATAATAACATAAGTAATTAGATTTTTACTAATTAATTGTATCTATTAATAATTACATAAAATAATTAATTTCTTCTGTAAATTTAATAGATAATTAATTATTTTATTGTTTACATATTAAAAATCATTTTAAAGTTTTATTTATATATTTATAGTTTATGATGGTCGTACTAGAATTATCAAAAATTATATTAATTTATATTAAATTATTATTGTTAGAATTTAATTTATTAATATTATTTATTTTAAATATATGGAATCTATTAATATTTGTTTTGAACAATAAATTAAGATTTATTTATTATTATTTAGTTTAATATTCAATAAATTTTATTTGTAAGGATGTTGATGAATAAATGAAGTATAAAAAAAATTATATTACAATTATAATGCTTTTTTTTATATATAATTTTCTAATTATCAATATTTTTATTATTTGTTATAAATAAATCTTAAATTGTAGAGTACTAAACAGTATTTAAAATAGATTATAGTTAAATATACTTTTATAAAAAACAATATTTTATCTTGATCAAAAAACTTATTGATTATCACAAGTTTAATAATGTTATATATAAATATAGCATTTTCAAAAAGTTTAGGACATTTCCTAATATTTTTCGACATTATTATTAAAAGAAATTATAAATACCATACAAAGATTAATTAATACTTTATTGAAGGTTTAAAAGTTATTTTTGTTATAATAAAAAATATTTTTTCAATTTAATGTAATTATTTATATTTTTAATATTTTTAAAGAAAATACTCAATTTTTATTGATTAATTGTCTTGCCTGTTTTATCAAAATAAATCATTAAATTTAACATTCAAAAAATAGATTTTAAAAGACTATTTGTAATAAAGAACACAAATTTAACACAATTTAAATTTTGATTGATATTTATCTTGAATATTGTAATTAAGTAAATTCAAAAAGATAAATTTCTTTTAAATTAAATATTTATGATTACAATTATATAAAAATATTTGGCTGTTTTTATTTGAAGATAAATAATACAATAAAATATTTAAAAATTATGGTTATTATTTTGAATAAATTCCTTAAATTTTGAGCTTTTTTTTAATTTATTATTTTGTTTTCAAATAAAAAATCTTATATTCTATCTAAAAAATTAATAATTTTTTTTTTGAAATTTTTAATGTATAATAATAAATTTGTTGGAATAACGGAATTTCTTGAAACAATTATCCTAATGAATTCAAATACAATTTCAGAAGAAGTTATAGAAATGAAATAAACAACTGATTATAACAAATTTACTGAAGAAAGTAAAAATATGTTTTTAATTTGGTTTTAAATAATGGTTATGATATTAAAATCACGGCATATCAATTAGTAATAAATAATGTATTTATAAGATATTTTTATTAACATAAGAAAAAAATTTGCTTGGTTAATAACATGAAAATCCTGAAATGGCAAATGGTATTGAAGACATCTTAGCAGAATATGGAGCACCGAAAAAAGTTACAAAACAGGTTATTTGAAAATTCGAAATTAGTATATAAGAAAATCAGTTAATTACCTTAAAAAAAATAAAATAACAGCTTTATGAAAGGTATGAAATTAATCTTATAAAATCTTTTATTGATAACTTATTAACGAATTTAAAAGCAACTATAAAGAGAAGTTGAAAAGTTTTGATAAAAGGCAACAATCCCGAAACTGTAATTTAAAGAAAAAAATTAGCTGAAATATTTAAAAGAAATACTACAGAAGATTCAAACAAATGCTTCTATATCGATGTATCAGCCTTCAACTTGCACCTAAAAAGATCAATATCTAGATCTCCGGTGGAAATTTGCGCTTCTATAATTGTCTTGAATGGGAGAAACATGCATGACCTCAATTTTAGCTGCCAATAAAAAAAACATAATACATTCTGTTATATTTTTTGATTCTACTAGCGATGCTATGCGTTTCAAAAAATGTAATTGATCCCTTTTTTTTATAATAAATAATGGTAATACCCTACATGGATACTGGATAATTACAAATAAAGCGAGAATCCACAACTTTTTGATATTAATAGAAATATCAAGTCAAAATGGATACACTTTAAAATTTTTTTCTACATATTCTTATATGCTTTATCCAGTAGAACACATTTTTTCGAAAATTGTATAAAATGTTCTATCAAAGCTCTCAATTCAGTTTGTTATTAAAAGATCTTTAATTATTTATCAAAGAAATTATTCAAGCTGTTAATTCTGATGACCTTTGAAATAATTTTATGAATATGTTTGAAATATATCATTAGCTCAATATATGCATAGATTAATTTAAAGAATTATTATTATTATTTTTTATTTAAACTTATTTATTGTTGTTTATAAAAAACATTTTAGAATCTTATTTTACATTATCAAATGATTATTAAAAAAATATCGTAAGTTTTTGTAAAAATTTTGAAATATTTTTTATAAATGTCGAAAACTAACTTGGAAAATGTCGAAATAGTTGTTGAAATACTATATATAAATATTTATATTTTTAATAATGATCATTATATTGATAAAATCAAAATGGTTGATTTTAAGTCTTATAAAATGATTTTATTTTGTGAAAAAGATTGTTTCATATTAATTTAAATATTTTTTAATCAATAAATAAATTGCAATTTCTTGAATATAGTTTGTATTTTTAAGCTTACTACTTATATCTACAAAAAGCTGTTTATTATTGATCAGATGGACAATTTGTATATATTTTATATGAAAAACATTATTATTTAGAAACATAATTTAATTTGATAAATTCAAAGATAAAATTTAAAAAGTACAATTATTTTTTTTTGAATAAATTAGCTAATACAATACATACTTATAATTAAATAAAATAAATATTAATTATCTAAATAAAATAATAAAGAGATATTTCTACTTTGAAAATATATATAAAATATTATTATTTGTTTAATTAAATTGTTTACTAAAATAAAAAAATTGATTACTAATAGAGTATAGTTTAAAAAATTGAACTTGGTATAAATTTAAAAACAGTCATTTTTATAAAATTAAAAAAAAATATAGTAGACTTTAATTTATAATAAGTTTTTAAAATACTAAAGTAAATTGTATTAAAAATTTTTATTTCAATTTGTTATAATTTTTCAAAATAATAATGTATAAAATTAGAACTATCAATTTTAAAAATATTTTTTATTCAAAACGCAAAAGAAACATTTTTAAAAGTTTTTTTTAGCATAGACTAATTTATTTAAACAGAAAACATATAAGATTTATTCTTATATAAATAATTAAAAAGAAACATTTAAATAAGAACATAATGTTTTAATTTAATTTTTTAATAATCTAAAAACTATCCTCCCAATATAACTATTTTATATTGTAATAATCTAAAATTATTAAAGCAATTTTGTAAATTATTATTTAATTTTGTTATCGTTTTATTCTTTATTTAATTATATAAAAAGTTATTAAAGATTCAAAATTTTTTTTTTATTTCAATGGAAAAGTTTTTTAAAATAATATAATTTCTAGAAAACACACCTTTATTTTTTTTTATCCTAAATTTGAAAATTAAATATTATTAATTAATTAAAATAAATCCTTAATTTATAATCTATTAAAAATAGTAACATTAATTTTTAAATATTTACATATATTATTTAATATTTAACAAGTTTATTTACCTATGCGATAAGTATTATTAAAAAAAATTTAATTTTAAAATTATTACCTTTGTATTTTTATTTAATTATAATTTAAATTATGAAATATACAACGAAAATTCATATCTTCTTTTGTAAATCATAAATTTATAATACAATATAGGTTACAATTATACAACTTTTTTTGATAAAATAAAAATAAGTTCATTTTAAAAAAATAATATTTGTAATTAGATATCTAATACATCATTTTAAAAAATCAGCTCCATTTTGGCTATAAAAAATTGAAATTATTGTTCTTGCTTTATTCTTAATTACAAAACATTATTAAAAATTTTATTTTAGTAAATTTTTGATTATAACTTTGATCAATATTATAAAAATAGATTTTTTTATTTGATGTTTAAATTCATATAGTATTTCTGTTGGTTAGAGGTATTTAATTAAATAATATTTTAGTTTATAAATAAGAAATACTATAAAAAAATGTTTCAATTTCTTTCTGGCTGGACAAATAAAGATAAATTATTAGATAGTTTATATTACCAGATCTGAGTATAAAATAAACAATAATATATAAATATTTAACCAAAAATTATTTTTTTATAATGATAAATTAGTTGTAATCAGATTTAAAAATTTAATTTTTAAGATATAATTTGATCGGGTAATATTTTTATCAATGTATTTATCTAAGAAAGATAAATTTTTAATAAGAGATACATAATGGAACTGGGATATTTATATATTCCATATATATTTATAAAAAATTATATATTTATTTACAAAAAATTACCATTTTAAAATATTTAAATAATATAATCAATATCTAAATTAAAAAATTAGTAAAACTCATCTTTATACTGCATTATTTTAATTAAATATCCAATATCAACGTTTAAACATTATTTATTTATTAAAAAATATTTTTTAATGAATAAATAATTTATAAAATTAAAAATACAAATTTTTAATCAACCCTCAGATTATATATGTAGACGTAGTATCATATATAACAATCTAAATTTATCCGGTAAAAAATATTATATTTATAGCATATAGAGTTTAGATGACAAATAATTAGATTTTAATTTAAAAACTCTACAATAACTAATTTATTTATTTTTGTAATGAGTACAATTTTAAGGGGGATATAGATTAAAGCAGTAATTAAATTTTAATAATTTATATTGATTTTTTAATAAGTAACAATTAATTAGGTTTGAGTATTTTACTAATTAATTAAAAAGAAGAACAATTAATATGGATTTTATATATTAACTGGATGAATTTATCTTAAATTAATATAGAGTTGGTTAAACGAAAAAAATGAAAAATATTTATCAATTTGTAATAAAAATTATTATTAAAGGTAATCTTTTGGATTCATTATTAATATCTATTTTAATAATTAATTTATATTATAAACATAAATTATTGTACCTTAATTATATTTACCAAGTATATAATCTTTTCAGGAACAAAAGAAAATCATCTTATTAAACATCCTTTTATTGTAACATAAATATAAAAAATATCCTTTTTATTTTGAAATGATAATTATTCAACAACTAGATTAGGCAATTACATTATTTCCGTAACTTAAATAATATTTTTATGCTATATTAATCATAAATTTATTGAAAGAAAACTCAAAATACTACATTATCATTAAAAATTAACATGTAATAAATACATTATTATTTTTTTTTAATCTTTCTTAATATTTATAGAAACAAAAAATTCGGTAATTTAATAAATAACATTATTTAATTAATTAAAAAATGTAAAATAATAGAAATAAAAAGATATATTGATATAAAATGATACTTTTCTGATAAAATTTATTAATTATCTATTAAATTTTGCTTTTGCCGTATAATTTTTTTATTTCTTTGTTACCATGATATGTAATACAGAGTAAAAATTATTATAGAATACTAAAATTTTGTTTTCTATAAATATAATGAATGTAATAATTAAAATTTAAATAACTTATAAAATATATATTTTTATTTACTCTTTAAAATTAATAATTATAGTTTAATTATTTAACGAAACCTTCAAAACTAAATAATAAGATTCTTGTTAAGGTATAGTTGAGATTTATTTGTCGGCTATATTATTATAATAAAATAAAATTAACTTAAAATATTATTTAATAATTCAGTAATTATATAATAATCTATACTTGTTATTATATTATCATTAAATTATGTAAGAATATAATAATTTGATATATTTAATGAATCTATAATAAATAAATTTATGATAATGTTATTATTAAATTAATAAACTATTTTTATATCATAATTCACAATCTATATATAAATTAAACAAAAAATAAAAAAAAAGAAGTACTAAGACGGTTAAAAAAACTATTTCATTTATTATTTTGGTATACATGACTATATACTCCAATGTCAAAATGTTTTTGAACAAAAACTAATTTTTTAAAAATTGATAAGAGAATTATTTACTTTTTGTATTTTTTTTGATCATTTAACCAACCAAAAATTATTTGAGGATATTTTTTAGATTTTTTTTTTATTTATCTGTAAAAATAATTTAGTAAATTAAATAATATTAACGAAAATATTAAGTGTATTTTATAGCTCATTATTGCGTTTTATATTTTGTGGTATATTATTTGATTTA
>CAKKLC010009004.1:0-102570 GCA_918559645.1 Ceratonova shasta | reverse complement strand
CAAGCAATATATAAATATATATATATATATATATATATATATGTATTAAGAGAAAATAGAGTAAGATCATGGTAATTTTGTTGAAGTATGTTTGCAAATGAATATTTCAACACCAGGAATCAATAATAATTATACTTAATCAAAATTTAACAAATTTAAGTGTAAAATAATCAATTAAATAGATAGTTTTTATTATTGGATTTTCATTTATTGAAATTTCATACCACACGGATGCTTGTATTACACAAAAAGTAAATATTTTAAAATGACATATCAGCAATTTAATAAATTATTGGACGCACTAGTGCAACATTTCAGAAACTTCTTAATTATATGACGAAGATAAAGTCTTAAAAATCATAAACATAAAAATCTAAACTTTAGAATCTATTTTATTAAATTTAAGGTTTTTAAATTACTGAATATATTTCACGATAAAATTAGAATTTTCAAATTAATTTAAATATAAAAGCTAAAAAGTTAATCCATCTTACTAAATTGTTTGTTATTGTTGCAAGAAAATATATAAATTAAAAAAAGTATAACATCAAATATTTCTTATTAGGGTATTAAAATTACACCTTAATAATTTCACGAACTTTTGTGATTTAAATTACGATTTTGAAACTTGAAAACGTAAAAATAAATGAATTAAGACAAAAAATATATGTAAAATAATTAAATTTGTTGAAGAGGAAAATTTAATTAAATGTTTATAAGATTTAATTAAAAAAGAAAGCTTTGATTCATCAGTTTTTTAAAGTCATTGTGCATATAATTTTAAATAATTATAAAATTTGAGCTGTAATATATCTGGGAGAAAATACAAGATTAAAATCCTATATGAGTAAGGAGATTATTTTGTGTTTCTTTACAATGAATATATTTTTATCTAGTATATTTATATCTTATTCTTAAATATTTATTTTTTATTATATTAAAGTTAGTATCTTTTAAATGTTCACCTCACTGAAAATAAATTGGTGATTAAGTTACATAATAAATTTTATTATATAAATATTTGAAAATAATTAATATGTATAAATTTATTTATAAATATATTAATTTAATTTGAACTTTAAGAATAACCTATTTTCCTTATTATTTTTTTTAGGAATACATGATTTCTTTTAAATTTATATTTAATTATAGGATTAATTACACCATTGATAGTTCAGTCAATATATCCTGTAGTAATGCTTGATTATTATTAGATCCAAATTCACTAAATTGGAATAAAAATGTAACAGAAATATAAATTTTCTTTAGTTATATTTAATTTTTATTTACAATGTTTATCAAGAATCTTCAGAGTATTTGTTTCTTTCATATTATAATTTGATTATATCAAATTTACAATCAAATAATTTGATATATTTTCCCTTTCTAATGATAAATTTTATTTATATTTATTAAAATAAATCTTAGAATCTCAAAAATCCTTCATAAAACAATTTTTTTATTGAGCAAAATAATTAAAAATTATATTAAAAAAAGTTAACATTGTTAAATTTAAAATTCTAATTATTATCAATTTTTAAATAAAATTACTCTTCAAAAATATTAAAACCAACTTTTTAGAATTTTTTTTTTGAAATTTAATATTTTTAATTGTAAAAATCATTTATATTTAATTTTGAAAAATTATAAATTGAAGTAGATAATTTTGTAATGCAAACTATATTGTTTGTGTTTTTCAAAACAATATTTTAATATAAAGAATTACATTAATTACAATTTTTAATAAATTTGATGTTGTGTAACTTGAAAAACGCTAAAATAACCCTTATCTTTCCAAACAACCTTGTGTTGATGCTTAATTTTAATATGTATTGTAATGTTAGGAATACTATTAAAGTTAAGAAAAGAGTGAATTAAGAATTTAAAGTTATTTTTTTAATAAAATTTTTTTTTTATTTACGAGCATAAAATCAGGAATCGTTTATTGTTAAGATTTATATTTATTTCAATTAAAATAATAAAGTTTAATATAATATCAACCATCATTTAAACTGGTAAATTTCAAATTTGATATAAATATTTACTCAAAATATTAATTTATTTTTTATAAAAATGTTTTGAACACTTGATTACAAACTTATTTACTATGTATTTTTCAGGAAAAGAAATTTTACTTTATATAAAAATTTAGGTTCATATTTTTTTTAAGTTATTTTAATAAAAAAATTTGAAAAATCAATTATTTTCATAATTTAATAATATTATAGACATTTAGTTTAGATATGAAAAGCTTTAAATTTAAATTTCAAAAACTTATTTGTAAACATTCTGGTCTCAATTTTTAAAAAAATATCAATTGAATGTCCAGATATCTTTCTATAGGTATCTTTTCATTTACTATTTAAATAAATATTTTTAATATTGAAAAATAATATTTTATTGACAAATATTAACCAAATAAATGTATTATTAAAAATTTATTTTAGTTTTAAAGAATATTATATTTAAAATTATGTTTTTGTTATATAATAACAGATTTTATATAAAATTTATTTGAATTTTTACGACTGTATTGATTTTTCTTGAACAATACATATTATAATTATAAAACAAAAAAAAAATTGTTGTTTATTTTTTATGGTTAAACGGTATCATAAAAAGTATTTTTTTTATTGGTTTTTAAAAACAAATAAATTTATTTTTTCCAATTTATCATACTAATTAAGTTTTCATAATATCATATAATATCGTTTATTTTTTTAATAAAAATTCAAGAATACGATAGCAAATACAAAAAGTTGGATAAATTTTTAGCTTGACAAGAAAATAATAATTTTATCGAAACATTAATATGTATTTATAAAAATTATTAGATTTTTATAATTAATTTTAAAAATAAAATTTATTCAATTTTATATAGATAATATAAAATACTTTTTATAGGATATAAACTATTGAAAAATACTTAAAAGGTATTATTATTAAAAGAATATAAATAAATCTTACTCAAAAATAAATAGATTGGTCTTTTAAAGAAGATAAATAGATATTAATAATTTTCATCGTAAATAATTATAATTATAATATGATATTGTTATATGATATGAAAAAATTTATTTTTTGTAGTTAATATTTTTAATTGTAAAATAAGTGTCTTTAAATCATAATTGTACTTAATGGGATTTTATTTTGCATATTGAAATCTTATTTTAAAGTCATATAAACTTTGAAAATATACAAACAAACAAATAATTTTATAAAGCTTTTGATTTTTGAATCTTAATTTTTTATGTCAGATTTTATTTTAATTTTTAACGTATTATAAAAGTATTATTTATTTTTTAATTAATCTTTTATAATTAAAGGTGGCTGCACTCTTTAAAATATTAGGTTTTTTATTGTAGTTATATTTTTAAAAGTTTCCTACATTTAAATATTATTTCAATTTATATAAAAAAATAATGTTTTCTTAATCTTTGTCAACATCATAATACTTAGATGATTGAATTTCTTGAATTCTATTTGATTATGATAGCGTGATTAATAATCCTGTCTTATTGTATAGACTTATTATTTATACTATTTTGAAAATTAACTTCTAATTAATTTTACAAAAAAAATTTTTTTTTTGTTTATATAAAATTTTAAGTATAGTTTATAAATAACTTATTTAATTGTTATGTTTCTTACAATTGTAAAAATTATCAAAACAAATTTTATTATTTATATTATGGAAAGATTTAAAATTCAAGAATCATTAATCATTTGTTTCCTATTTAAAATTGTATTTTTAATTAATTTGCCTAATTAAATTTTTAAATAAATAATTATATTAATAGTGAAGTAAATGTATCCTTAAATTCAAATAAACCAAAAACCAATTAGTTGTAATGAATTAATGATATTAGTGGAAAATCATACACAGTAGTATGTAAATTATCTTCAAGATCATAATTTCTTTTTGAAATTATAGACAAGTATCTAAAATTTTTGATTATATTTATAACATTTACTTTATAATTCCTAGAATTTTAACTTAATATTTTATTTTATTATTAATTAATATTTATTTCGTTAATTAATTTAATGTATTTGTAATAATAATATTAATAATAATAATATTTAGTATAATAAAAACGCTGACTATGTAAAAAATAACTTTTTTTGAAATATATTAACTTCCTATCCAAACTATAAGGCATATAATAAATTAAATCTTTTGCAAGGACTTTTTAAACCTTAAATAAATTTTTACATCATAAATATTTAATTATTTTTAAACTATTTTTCCAATTTTTTATACTTTTTTATAATGTAATTATTTTATCTCTTCCTTTACCAACAAAATTTTTTATTTTTTACATGAATAAATCAACTACATGTTAAATTAAAAATCAAAAAGTAATGGCCTTTTACAAGTATTTTATTTTTAAAAAATATTATAGCAGGATAAATTTGTATTTATATATTTCTGTATTTTTTAAATTTTTTGAATTGTTGCATATTAATTTCTTTATTCTTAGATGTGTTTTCTAAATGTGATAATTACTTTGAAATCAAAAAAATTTTACATTTAAGAGTTACAAATTATTAAAAATTTTTTAATAACCTTTATATAAACATTTGATTACAATTTTTCTTTAAAAAAACAATAATTTTAATATAGTAATTAGCCTAATCTATTATTATAAAATTTAACAATTTTTGAGTATGATTGTAAATTAAAATATGTATAGAAATTCTTTTAAAAATAATATTAAATAAAATGTTTACTAAAAATTTAAATTAATTTATTACATAAGATTAATTGAAATAAAAAAAAAATATATAAATTCATGTTAAATTAAATTTTATTTTAGGTAAAAGAGACTAACTTTTATTTAATCCTAACTATTGATTAATAAAATTATTAGTAACAATTAATTCTTAATTTATTTATGAGTCAACAAATAATTTTTTATCTTGTTTTACTATATAATTTTCAATAAAATCAATTTTTTATTTTAAATTTGACATAAAAATTTTTATCAAGATGATTGAATAGTAATTAATATTTTTACATCTTAAGATAAAAATAAATAAGAAATAATGTGGATAGTAACAAAATATATAATCAGAAATAAATATAGAAAAAACAAAAAAATTATTTTCTACATTTTAAATTAATACAACGTAATAAATTACTTTATATGTTTATTAAAAATTTTTTTTTTAATTTTATATCATTTTGAAATAATTGGACAAAAAATTCAATTTTAAAAAATTTTTAAATTACTAAAATAAAAAAATCTTTTTAAAATTAATTATGATAAATTCTTTGCTAAATCAAATTTTATAATTTTAAACAACATTTTTATTTTTTATAGTTAAGATAAATATATATATTTAATGGAATAACGATGGTTCTGATAAATAATAAACTTTAAATTAGGTTAACTTATTTTGTGAATACAGTTGTTTTTCAATGCTTAACTTAAAATACAAAATAATTTCTTAAAATTATAATTATTCATTATAATATTTACCCATTTTTATTATTATTATTTTATTTTTAATTTAAAAATTTGTGTAATTTATTTTTATATTTGATTTGTATTGGATGATTCTTAATAGATAATTTTAATGTGAAATTTTCCAAGAAATTTTTTTTATATTATTAATTTTTCTTAATTTTATATTTAACTATAATAAATAATTAATAAAGAAAAATGAATTATTTTTTCTTGAAATATAAAAAAAATGAAAAATTAAGTGTTTTTTAACATTTTTAAGTATTTTTCTACTATGTTAAAATAAAATTTGAGACAATTGAAATATTTTTTCTTCAAATATCAAAAACAGAAAAAATATATTAGTCTATAACAATAAGAAATATTATTCTACCATTTCTATTTCTAATTAATAATTGAAAAAATTAAATTATTTACACTTGAAATATCAAAAAGAAAATAAAAAATTAATTGATTTTTAATCATATAGAATATTTTTCTACCATTTCTATTTCTAATTAATATTTGAGAAAATTAAATACTTTTTTCTTATAATTTTATAAAAGAAAATTTAAATTAAAATAGAGTCATCTTTAACACTAAAAAATATTATTTTAAAATTTCTAATTCTTATAAATAATAATTATTTATATATATTTTTTTTATTTTTTTTTACTTCTAAAAATTAAATAGTTTTTTATACTATTTCTAATTAAAATTACAAATTTTTACATATAATTTCTACTTAAAATTAAAAATTTTTATATAATTTTAAAAATTATTTCTACTTAATATTAAATATTTTTCAATAATAATTTTAATTGAAAATTAAATAATTTTATAAATTATTTTATAAATCATCATGATTTACTTTGATCTAACATTTTTTTTATTAAATTAGATAAAAAAAATTAAATATAAATAAAATATTTTATTCACATTTATTTAGATATAATTTAATTTTGAATAAAACAGAATTTTATATCAGAATAGAAATAAACTTAATTTTGGTCTAATAATAAGTCCAATTGGTAACTTTAACTATTTAATTAATAATTACATTAAAAAATGTTGATAAAACTGTTTATGAGAAAAATTTAGTTTAATATTTTATATTATATAATATTTCATTCTTTATTTTTAAAATTGATTTTCAAAATCTGTATAAATTTAATTAAATAATATATTTTTATTAATAATATTCGTGTATTTAAACTAAACGTTTAATATTATTTTTTAAATTTTTATGAATGAAGTAATAAAACTATATAAAAATAACTATTACTTTTCAATATAATAAAATTAAGTTATTATTTTTTTGATGATTCTAATAAATTAGTAAAAGCAATAAATATCATCTTGAACTTTTTGAATCTCAATTTATCATTTTAAAACCTAGAAGAGCTCTTTATTATATAAAAATAATATATTTATCCTTGATGGAACCTAAATAGATTTCTTTGTAAAATTAAATAGATTTACTCTATGGACATCATTTTGCTTAATAATAAATAAAATCTATCAATAAATTATATAGAAAAGTTAAGTAAAAGAATTAACTACATTTTTGTTTTTGTTGAGGTTATTTCAACAAGTGTAACAGTAAAAAAAAATGTTTGATTATCAAAGCTAAAAAAAACCTTCAATATTAGATGAAATTGTTCATGAATTTTACAAAACATGATAAAATCTTTTGTATTTTATTATTATTTTTCAGATTATAACATCTAACGGTATTTTAGTTTGATACATTATTGTATTAGAAAATTAATACAAATCAAATGGATTCTAATACTTGAGTAAAAGAAAAATGAGATGCTCAATATTTATAAGAAAATAATTATTTTGTATTATTAATTATAAGTTTAGAAATTTTTAATCTAGATTTTTTTAGATAAAATATAAGTAAATAAAAATTAATATTTTAGGATTAATATTTTTAATATTTAATATCTCATAAACCAACATATAAATAGCGATAGTCTGTATGATTATAAATATCGATTGGAAATATTTTATAATGCAATTGATAAAATTTTAGATAATTTTGTAAAATATAAATTATTTAAAAATTTTTTGAGTTTGAATATTCTTTAAATTACTCATTTATTTAGAAATTTATCTAAAAAGAATTAATATAAGCATACCAAATACCTTTAATGAAAATCTGATTAAAAACAGTAATTAAAAACATATAGTTAACAAATTACTTTAATTCTTAGACATTAGATATATATCAAATTTATGAAATACATTAAGATTTAAGCACATTGAATTACATAATAGCATATAAAAATAACTAAAATATCATGAAAGAAATAATATACAAATTTTAATATATTCTGAAGGGAATTATATGTTGAATGAATATAGAAATTTTAAAACGTTAATATCCGGAAAAGGTTCCTAAAATTCTAAAGTTAATATATTTATTTAATAATTTTTGGATGAAATAGATTATATTTTTGTTTATATTTTAATTATTTATCAATTTTTTAAAAATTAAATTAAAACCTTTTGTAAAAATAAATAATAAAATATTATTTTTTAATTTAGTTGATAACATTTTTTTTTAATTAGAAGATAAATTAATATGAACAACAACCTATTATATATTTTTATCAAATTTAATGAATAAATTATTAAAAACTATTCATCATAAATTTTTAATTTTTGCTCTATAATATTTAATTGGATTTTTAATAAAATTTACATTTTTATATTATAATTAATTAATTAAATTTAAATTTTTTTAAAATTAATATAAAAAATAATTCATTTATAAAATGATTAAATATTTCTATAATTAATACTAATAATAATTTTGATTTATAGCACAGATTATTTGTTTAAAGAAAAAAATGCATCCTTATAATGATAATATTGATTTCTTAATATTATTTTATACAATTAATTTTATTTTAATGCAACCATAAGTTAATAATTAGATACAAATTAATAAATTTGATATTAATTTAAACTTATATAATCTGAATTATCAAAACTTTATCTCATATAATATATTATTAATATATTCTATTATTACATATATCAATCAATATTTTCTGGAATATTTCTTTTTTTTACAAAATGCAAAAAATTATATTTAAAAATTTCTAAAATTAATTTTATAAAATAAAATTTTAGCTTATATTTAAACAAATATTTTTATGTTGAAAATCGAATTGTTAAATTTAAATTTTATTTCATAATTCTAATTTAAACTGTAAATGGAATAAAGATCCATTTCAATATAAATAGAAAAATTGAAAAAACTTTCTTTTTTTTAAATTAAAGAGATTTTAATTTAAAAATTTATTGTCAATATTTCAACCAGAAATTTTAATTACAAAAAATATAAAATTAACTTATTTTATTCATGAATCATTTATTATTAAAAAATTTTAAAATAAAAATAGTTTGTATAAATGATAAATTGTTATTTAATTACAAAATACTCAATATTTTAGAAGAAATAAGATTGTATGTAAATCATTAAATTTACAAAGTTTTTTTAATTAATAATTAATTTTGTACAAGAAAACTATAATTAATCTAATGGTTTTTAATCAACCATTTTATTTTTTATTTTCAGTACAACCATCTTTATTAATATTTATAAATTATGTATTTCTTAATTTTAATAATTCATAGTTATAAATTTAAAACTAACAAGATGGTTATTTTATATTTTATACATTTTTAAATAAAAAAAAGTATTATTGATTATAAAATTTTATTTATTAATTTTTATATAATTAAATTATATTTATATTCTTATTAAATTAATTAAATTAAATAAATTAATGCTGTTGAATAAAATGCGTTTACAACATTTAATTTATTATTTTTTTCTAAATTAATAAAAGATTAATTATAAAATTTATTAACTAAAATCAAAAAAATTAAAATTGATATATTAATTGGTAGCTATTTTAATTAATTTACATATATTAACTTTAATTTATTTTAAATATATTAATGTTTTAATAAATATAATCTAAACTAATTTTATTTAATGCGAAATTATTCATAATTATAATTAGTTGAATAATTAATAAATATAAATTATAGAATATATATTTTAATTAAGGTATAATTGATATAATCATTTCAATATACCACATTAAAAAGTTTGTTTTTGATAGTACAATGATAATATTTTTTAAATATTAAAAATAAAATTTTTTATTTATTTACTTAAAATATTGTTATATATAATTAAAATGTTAATTTTTAAACTTTTTTTAAAATATATAAATTAGAAATAAATTTAATTTTTTATTTTAAAAATTAACATAAAAAATAATTAATATTATTATAGTATAAAAAAAAATTTTCATATTTAAAAATATTTAAAAATATTTCTTGGAATAATAATTCATATAAGATAAAGCGTAATTTATAAAAAATTAAATAAACGTAAAATTTTATTTTAATTTATTTATAGAACTTAATTTAACAAAAAATATTAAAAATGTTGTATATTTTTTGAATTTTTTTATTAATTTTACATATATATATATTAATATCAAAATTTGATTTTTTTGACATTTTATTAATATTACAAAATTGAACGTAAATAAAAAATTAATAATTATAAAAAATAAACTAAAAATTCTTAAATTTTTTATTTGATAAGAAAAAAATTAGTTAAAAATAGTGAATTATTGTTCGATTTATATATTTTAATCCAAATTGATAAATATTGTTAGTTTTATATTGAATTATTATAAAATAATTTATGTTTTAAAAATAAAATCTTTTAAAAAATATTTAAAAAGAATAAAATAATATGGTGTAATTATTGAAAAATGTCAAAAGTCATCATGAGAAATGGCCTAAATAAATTCAAGAAATTATATCAGAATATTTTATGATTTCTATTTAATACCCTTTTTTTTTATTATGTAAATTAAAAATATATTGAGATTTTTAAAATTTATGATGATTTATAAAAATAAATCATTAAATTTAATAAAAGTTTTTATAAAAGTATACAATCTATGAATCATAATAATTATTTTTTTAATAATTTCGTTTTATATGAAATATTATTTATTTTAACAATAATTTATCTAAATGATAAATACAAAAGTACATAATATATTTTCAAAATTATCTGCAAAATTATATGATAAATAAATTTATTTCAAGTTTTAATATTTTATATACTTATTAATGATTATTTATAATGAAAAAATTTTGGAATAAATCATTAGCACAGGAACATTTTACTAAGAAATAAACAATTATTTTAAATCAATAAATTGATTTATTTTTATAATCTGATTTAAGATTTTTTTTTTCAAAATTTTCAAAAACTTTTTTTAAAACTATTAAATTAATATTATGTTATTTTTTAAACTAAATTAGTTATAAACAAAAAAAAATCAGAATATTACTTAATCATATAAAAAGTATTAGATAAACATGTTTAAATTATTTTTATTTATGCTTTGAATAATTATTATATTTATAAAAATTTAATATTATAAGTTGGTTTATAATTTATTTATTGTTAATTAGATTAAAAAAATTTTGTTTTACAAACTTTTTTAATATAATAAAAAAAATAATCTTAAAGAATATAAAAAATTATTTCATTAAATTTCTATTATTATTATTATATTTAAAGAAAAATGATAAAAATATAATATATTAATAAATCGATAATTTTTTATTTTATTCTTGTAACTAATATTTTTTAAGAATTTTAACATATTAAATATTTATTTTAAATAATTTTTTGTAGTTTTTTTGATTTTTTTAAAAAGGTATAATATAATATTAAACAGAATAATATTAGTTTGAATAAAATGTAAATAAATTTATAAAGGAATTATACAAACTATTAATTTATAATTATTAACATAAGTATAAATATAACCATAAAGTTTGATCAAAACATTAAAATTATTTCTTAAACTTTAAAATAAATATTTAATTATATTTTTTATTTATTTATATTGATATTTTTTTTTGGTACCTATATTATTTAATTTTATTTTATTTAAAAATAAATAAATAAATTAATTAATTAATTAATAATTATTTTTTTATAAATAAGCAAAGTAGATAGAAATTTTAGTTTAAATAAATTGATTAATATTGTTACTTATGAAATTTAGTCTAAAAATACTTCTTAAAACATAACTTTTGTATAAAAAAATAAACACTTATTTAGATATCTACGTTTCTAAAAGGTTTTTCTTAAATTTTTTGATCTATAAAACTTCACAAACTAAAAACTCTCATTAGTATTTTATTTTACTTTTACTTTAATTTTAATTTTAAAAACGATAACCTTATAAATAATAAAATCGTCTTTGACTTATTGGTAACGTGACAAATTTATAATGAATTATTATTATTATTTTAAGAATTATTATACCTGAAATTTAATAATTTTATCTAATATTGCAATACTTGTTTAATAACTCACAAACTTATTTCTCCCGTCGAGTCTAAAAATTTATTAATTTGATTACTTTATACACAAAAGTTTCAATTTTGTCTAGAATTATAATAAAAAAAACTTAAATTGGAAATTCATCATTAAATTAAATGGAATAATGTAATTAAATAAAAATTTTTATTTAATTTTAGATTAAGCTAAAGCTAAAGCTTAAGATAAATTAATTAATTTTTTACTTTTTGTATTTTGATAATTAAGTTGAATTTATTTTCTTTTTTGATATTTAAATTAATTTTACTTATTAAATTAAAATAACAAAAATTTAATTATAATTTAAACAAAATTTTTTAAAAATTATTTATTTATATATATATATATATATATATATTTATTTAATTTATTTATTTATATATTTTAGTTTATAATAAAATAATAGATAAGACAAAAATCGTAATTTATAAGTCGTGCCATATTGTATATTTATTAGATTATACAATAGAAATTTTTCATCAAAGATATATAAAAATAGCTCAAAAAAATTATATTTACTAATAATCCATCTTGGATAATGAAGATAATCCCTGTTTATTTCTTAAAAAGTTTTTAGCATTAGATTTTTATTATTTATTAAAACAAGTAATATTTAAATATCAGAATATTAAGCAAATACTTATAACTTTAACTATATGTATAAAGGTAAAAATAGTGATACATTTTTACTAAATAAAGAATTAAGTTCCAGAAAGATTTTTTTTAGACAGAATTGAATTTTTTGGTTTAAATCTTAAAAAAAAATTATAAAAAAAATCAATTTCTTGAAAAATTATATTTTGATTATTTAATTTTTAAAAAAACTTTTTTTTAAATCAGTGATTATTTATTTTTTATATTTAATGAAGATATTTTTTTACAAATAAAATTTTTCCTGCAACTTTTTGCTCTTAATAAAACTCACTTAGTAATTAAAAACTAGAAATCTTTTTTTATATTTTAGTAAGAATTAACAAAAAAAGCATATGGCTCTTTTTAACTTTAACTTATTGTTACACTATAAACGTTTAAATAAAATAAAATATATTCATAATTTTATATTAGGATAGTTAAACATTATTAATTTGATTACAAATTATCCTTAATAATAGAATCTAAGTATCAAAACTTCAGACGATTTCAAATAAAAATTTTTTTGTATACAATTTAAATATTGTAAAAAAACTTTCGAGGATTATCTATCAAAAATCTGAAAAGTCTCAAAATTAAACTTACCCAAGTTAAAAAAAAAAATTTTGTAATTCAATAAAGGATTTTCAAATAAAGATACATTACGTTTTTACTATTTTATTAATGTAATATTTAAATATTTTTTTAATAAAACAATTTTTCTTATTTAATTTGCTTTAAAAAAACATACTTATTTATATTTTAATAACAAGCAAAAATTTAATTTGAAATTCCTTATATATAAATCTTTATAATAAAGAAGAAAAAAATAATATACTAATATTTTAAGTATAAATAAATAATTTCAATAAGAATGGTTTAATAGAAATACTAATTTTAATAATTAACTATTTTGTCCAAATTACAGATAATATCTCAATACAAAAATTATTATTAAAATGTTTTACCAGATTAAAGAATTTAGTTATTTAAAGTATTAATATGAAGATCTTTGAATATTTTTTTATGCCAAACAAATAATAACATCATAGAAAATACTAATAGTAGAAAAATCAATGCAAATAAAATATCATATAATATCATTTAAAACAATACAATTTTATTGTATTTTTTCTTGTAAATTCCAGGAAATTGATTTTTAAATATATTAAATTATATGAAATCATTATTTTAAAATCTATTCTCGTCTAGTAATTAAACAATGATCATGATCAATAATTTATCATTATAAATTTAAAATTCAGAAAGAATTAAATTTTTTCAACTTAATTTTAAATCCTATATGATTAAAATTAAAAGAATATAAAATCAACCCATAAAGTGAGGATAATTTTAAAATTTTTATGAATATATAAATTTTTTTTTTAATTTGAATTACAGAAAAAATTTTAATCATTCAAACAAAAATCAAAAAGTATTATGTTTTTTTAAAATTGAAAGATATTAAAATTGAAATACGGAGTAACAAATATGTTTATCTTATTAAGTAAATAATTTTGAAGAAATAGTAAAGTTTCATATAAAAAAATCGTTATTATATTTTATAAACTTCATATAAAGTTTACTTGAGTTAATAGAAAATAAAAGTAGACACAATAATTTTAAATGCTTTTTCTTGTTAAATAAATTTAATAAGATAGCTTCAAAAACCACGATGTAAATAAAATATATAATAAAAAGGCTTAAATAAAATTGATTATTTGGAAAAACGTTTGAAATAATTTCAAGTTATTTTAATTATATATTCTTTTATATTTATATACACTTACAGATTAAATAACCTTTACATCTAATTAAACAAATTGAATACATAAAGTATTACAATAATTATAGTTTTTTTTAATTTATCAATATATTTTATGTATAAGATGTTGAAGATTGAATAGATATAAATAAAATAAATCATGATTAATATTTAGATAATCAGAAACATAAATGGATTTTATAAAATAATTAGTTAATAATTTATCTGAACTAAAGTAAATTTAAAAACCTTTTTAACAAATATATAGTTTTTTATATGAATATATAAGTAAGGTCTTTAATTTTTTTTCAGCTATGCTGATTAACGCAAATAAATATGATTCCAAAAATGGATATTTATAGAATTTTTATATACATTTTCATAATTTATAATTTATTTTGTATATCTTGATTTTTTTTTACTAATTACTAAAAATTATTAATAAACATTCTAAACAACTCTATCTTATGCTAAATAAATATTTTTAAATTAAAGATTAAAAAATAATTTATAATTATTTGTCGGCGAAATATAAAACAAAATTAATTTGAATGTTATTTTCAAAAAATATATTATAAAATACCTGGGTATATAAATGGTATATCATTCTACTTAAATATAAATTATGAAACAAGTGATATTTGCTTTAATCAAATAATTGTAATGTTATAATTTTACGTTTCAAATATATTTAAATAATAAGTATGCACTAAAAAATCAAAACTTAAGAAATAATTTTATATTATAATTAATATTTATGTAAAATTAAAATATAATTTTATTTCAAGAATGTTTTGATTATATCCCAACAGTTGCTATGAATATTTTCAGTTCTTCAAGGGAATAAAATTAGCTCAATATAAGTAAAAATATATTTATGTATCCTCTCAATAAATAATTTAATTAAGATTGATATTAATTTTTAATATTAACAAAAAAAGATATTAAAGAACTTTTAATAAACATCAGAATTTATAAACTACAAACAAATCAAATATATTTAATAATACTTATTTTTTATTATAATTTTTGCAATTTCATTTTCATATATTATATTATTAATAGCATTTAAACTTTTACTAAATAATTTTTTTCCTATTATTGTAAAAAAACATAATGTAATTTTAATAAATTACTTGAAAAATAATGTATTGAAATACAAATCTTTCAAACCCATATAATTAAATATTAGTCAAAATTTTAAAATATAAAATTTTATATTGTTATTTTTAAATATTAAAATAATTTCTCTAAGGATATATGTAAATCTTTCAGTATAGTTAAAATATATATGTTTTATAATTTTTTGCAACAATTTTCACTCATTCAAATTGAATATATTAATAATGACTTTTATAACCTTAAAATACAAATAATAATTTTTCATATTTTTTCTGTTTATAATTTTGTTAAAAACTTATTTACTATTTGTTGATAGTTTACTTCATATTTTACTTTTAATTAATAATTGGTAAACATTTTTTAAAATGACAATATACTATGTTATTCTGTACATCGATAAAATAGAAAAAGGCTGTTTTGAATAAATCAAATATACTCAAAAATTGTAATTAAAATAAATTTACAAAGATTCCAATTTTTTTCTTGCTATTTATCATTATTTTATTAAATATTTTATCAAATGATTTTGAATAAAGTTATTCAATTATATGAACAATTTTTTTTCCTATCTTTATACATCAGACTGACATGAAATATTGTTTTGTATTATTAAAACTATAAGAGTTCGTAATTTAAAAAAAAAATCAGATTATTTATGCATAAATATAACTAATGATTTGTTATAAATATGCGGGGTATTAAAACATCTTCCAAATGTTCAACAACTTAATTGATAAATTTTTATCATTTTATAAATTTTAAATATACTATATAATCTAGCAAATGTCAAAAATAACACTTTTATATAGATAAGTTAATGATTTCACATAATTTTGATTATATAGTAACTCGATGACTTGATCTTAACTGTTATGTACCATGAAAAAAGTTTAATATTCTTAAATATTGATTTCTCAATATATATCAAATAGTTTCATGTTTAATAAAAAATTATGAAAAATTATTATTTTTTATCGTCTATTTTGATAAAAATTTAATTTAAAAAGAGTTCAATTGTTACGTAATTATGTAATATTTAAATTAGGATTGGAAAATCAATAAATAATTTAAAATTAATATTAATATTTAAAAGAATTTTGAAAAATTAGCACTGATATTACCTCAATTTTAATTATTTCAACATCGATTGTTTTCGTTAAATTTAAAATTCCTAATTTTTCCTATTTATTTTTTTAGCTATAATTGCAATTAATGTGTTGTTTTGAACTTTCTAACATTATTTAATTATTTCAGTTATTTTGAGATCTATTATTGTTTTTTAAATTATCATTCTTTTTATAAATTAAGGGATGATTCGTAATACTTTTTCAGTATTATTAAAAACTATAAATTAGTAATAAAAATTCCAAACTTATAAATTGTACATTTTTATTAAGGTAATTATGTTATAAAAATTTATATTAATCAAAGCTAAAACAACAATTTTTTAAAATTATTAGTTCTTCGTGTATATAATAATTATTAATTATAGAATTTTTATTCTTATTTTGTTTTTAACTGATTTTTTATTTGTCAAAATGAAAAATTATTCTTAATTTTATTTTTCAATAATTTATGAAGGTTTTTAATCATATTAATTTTACGAGCGTAACGTTATATTATTGGGCAATGTTAAAACATTATTTAGTTGATTTTAATTCATAAAATATTCTTTATATACTATATTTGAAAAATAATATCTCAAAAAAAATTTTAAGCTGTATTATTTTTATTAAAAATTGTCAGAAAATGCTTTAAAATAAATGTGAAGAATATTTTGGTAAAATTATTAATTTATATATTCAATTCAATATTTTTAAATTTAGAAAAAATTTTTAAGAATGTTTTATTTTAGAAATATTATATCTAGAAGATTTTATTAAAACTTCAATTATTATTTATAATTTAGTACAAGCATATAAATATTAAATTATATGAAAAAATATTTTATGAGAACGCATGTTTGGAAATATTCAATCAATTAGTTAAAAATTCAAATATTATTTACATAATTTAACGTTATAATAAAATAAACATTAGAATTAACTGGATAAAAATTATAAATCTAAAATCTTCAAAAGATTTTTATCTGTGTTAAATATTACACATATTCCAATATTGGGTAAAAATTAAACAGTTTTTTAATATTAATATAATCTATTAAAAAAAAATTAAAAAATGAATAACACAAGTACTGAAATAATTTATAATATATTTAATAAAGTATCAATATAATCCATCAAAATGTTATTTTTATACATCTATTCTTGTTAATATTCTTTTAATATCCCATCATACATTCCCATCGTATATTAAATTCTTCTTCGAAGTTTATTCGAGAGTAAAAATACCTTTTTTTTATGGTCACCACGCACTGGATTTACAAAATTAAATAAATATTTACCAGTTGGTAATTCAATTTTTAAAATCAAACAGAAACTTTTAAATTTTCCCTTCATCAGTCCAAAGGATTGTATCAAGTATGCAAACCTCGGCTTTAATTCGGATTAATGATTTACATGATCGATCAGAAAATAGCTTTACAAAATATTATTCAGGTTAGAAGCTAATATCAGCAAATCCAAAGATCATTTATAAAAATCAGATACTCAGCCAACATACTATTTTTTTTATATTAAAACACGCTTTCGTCTACTGGCATACTTCATTTCTTCCACCTAATCTTACTGGATGTGCAGATAAATAATCAATAAAAAAAGTCTTTATTTTTTGTATATTTCTGCACTGTCCGCTTGCTTAATTCAAGACTTTTAAATTTAGTAATTTTAGGTTTATTATAAACCCACTTGCAAATTACAATGATAGCTTTGTGAATTGGAGTTGTTAAATCCTCATAAAAACTATTAATCCGAATGAATATCATGTTTTGGATAAGCAATTATTTTTTTTGTAACATAAAAAAGGTTCATTTTCAACTGATTTGTTGTTTTTGTCAATTTTAACAAATCATCAAATCTACAAAAATAAAAATATTGTTTTAAATACCATTGGCTCTTGTGTATTCGATTAATGCTGCTCTATTTTTGATATATTTAAAAAAAAAGCTTATTAATTTCAGGCATGTTAATCATTAGAAGGTTAAAAAATTACAAAATTGCCTGTGATATTTAACCCAGATCCATAGATTCAAATCTTAAATATTTATTAATTCAAAATTTTTTTTTAATTTTAAAAAATATTTTATAAATATTTTTTTGCGACAAGGAAAGTTAAATTGAAAAATATGTTGAACACTTATCTTCTCAATCTTCTATGTAGATATCCTTTTGACAAATAATCGACGGATCTACAAATAATTGCATCGGTTATTAAGGAAATTTGGGTGTTCTTTGAATACTATTAGATAGTGATTAATGTTACCTTCTCATGCCGCTACTAATATGTTCCGGTCACATGTTGGTGCCCAGATTAATATGCATTTTACAAACCTTAGTTTGTTTTAAAAATATAAGAGTACAAAGAAAACATCACTGTTTAAAGGTTTCAAGTTTGCTGTTAGATCAAGGGTCAAATTTTTATTCAATTAGGGTTATATTGGTTAAAATACTTTTGCCTTTATATTAAGAGATGTTGAAAAAGTAGTGTAAAATCTTATTTATATTTCGTTAAGATTTTTCTATAAAAATTACCAGAAAATGCAATACCATTCGGTCAAAGGGTCATGTAATTTATACGGAATAAATGAAAGTAGGTTTTCAAATAAATCTTAACATTATCCTAACAGTGCCTGATACAACAAGATTTTGATTTTTGGCATAGGAGATGCAAGTTTAAATTCTTCCAAAAAAATATACATGCAAATTGGAAATGATCGCTCTGCAAAAACTTTAATTTTGATTTTCATGAGAGAGTTACATACTGGAACAATCATTCGTGACATCAATGATGTTCGCATAATGGTTTTCAAAATAATTGTAGGACTTACCAAACAAGACACTCACAAAATAAATTGTTTTCAGTATAATAATGGTCTTAATACCTATTCAATCGAAATTTTTTTTCAAACTTGAAAAAATTTATTTTATAAAAATGCACTTTACGGTGTAAAGCTCGATCTTTACCTCGAAGAACGGATTTGGAATTAATATTTATTTAAAAAAAAAGGAAATATTTCTTGAATGAATTAAAATGAAAATTAAATATTTATTTTTTGTAGTTTTTGTAGTTTTTGTAAATATTTTATTTACGGTAGAAAAATAACAATAAGCAACATTAATTGTTCCTTTATGATATTACACAAGAAAATTTGCTAATATTAATTTTAAAATATTTTTAATACATATAATAATATTTAAAAAAATAATTAGAATCATTTTTTGAATTATATTATATATTAATTCATATTATTATTATAAATATTTAGTTATATATTTAATAATAAATTATAATATTTTATATAAAACTATTTATAAATTGGAAAACTATAAACTAAAGATTTTGCCATTTCAATAAATGTATATAAAAATATTTTAATTATTAATAAACTTAAAAATAAAAAATTTAATACTTTTATCATCATTAACTCAATTTAAAGTTTATCAAATATTTTTATATTATTCTTAACTAATTAGTTTACTACTAACTTGATTAAAATAAACTTATCTTTTTAAAACAATAAAACTAAAGAATTTTAACACTTTTCGTTTTCCGAAATAATTTTGAAAATTTCAGTTTGATTTTTGTACACATTTCATCTGGTTATTTCATTTTATTGCTAATTTTTACAAATTCATCTAGGAACTATAAAAATTTTTTTTAACATAATTTGACAATTCTTAAAAGTAGAATTAATTTTATTTGAAAATATTTTTATTAGTTTTCAATATTTTTCCTTTTTTTTAAAATGTAATTGATAAATATGAAAGTTTGATTATTTATCATTTAAGTGAATGCAATAAATACTTCTGGAAATAATAATAGATTTTTTATGATTATAGTTTTTTGTAAAATATAATTTATTTGTCAATATAAATAATTATTATTTAATATTAAGAAATTATTAAAAAAAATTTTGTTAATATAATTAAAAATTGATCTGTAATACCATAAATAAACTTGAATATTTATAGAATGATAATTAAATACTTGAATTTATAAAATTAGTATATTTTATAAAAATAATTTTTTAAATAATTTTTTTTTATTTAGTTTTTTTTTAATTTAACAGATTAAAAATAATTATATTTTTAACTTTGATTTTTTAATGTTAAACTAATAACATTTTAGGTAAATGCCAGTTTTTCGGTGTTTTTAAACTTATTAAGCGCTTTAGAAATAAAATTAATAAAAAACGATCATTCATTTATTTTTAAATATATCAAGAAGTTTAAAAAATCTTTATCTTTTTCCTATCTTATAATATCATAAAAATGGTTTAGATATTGAGAATTTTGACATTTTTTCAAGTTTCTTTATTTTTCTTGAAATAATTATTCGAACTCTCTCATAATCATTCACATTTTGTGTACGCATTTCGATATTATTAGGTTTCACAAAGTCGAAGGAATGATTATTAATATGATCCTCACATATCACCTATCTTTGATATCGCTGTTTCTTATGCTCTCTACATATTTGTGATAATTTTAGTTCCTGATAGAAATTTATATTGAATAACTCCTACTATAGTGTAAGCATTTATTTTAAAAATTATCATCATAAAAAAGTTTTTGCATACGTTCTCGAATACTTTTATAAATCACTGACGATTCCTAATTCTCACCTAGTTTTATTTCTTCAAATAATAATAAGGTTCCATTAATGAAAGCATAATTCATTCAGATATGTGACAAGAGTAGAAAACAATGTAAAATGAGAATTTAATTCATTCGAAGGTAAATCACTCACAAAAGTTTCGTTATCTAATTAATAGTCTCTATACTAAGAACTTTGAATTCTTAAAAAATAAAAATGTTAAGAGTTTGATTCCTGTAGCATTAATTGAGTCTCAGGATTATTTTTAAGAGTAACTTTGGAGTTATAGTATACAAGAAGATCCTTTTAAAAATTTAATACGATAATTAGTAATTTTTTTATTCAATCTTAATGTGATTGGATTCGTTTTTAATTTTAAGGTTTTTCAGAATATTTGAAAAATGAATAATTACCATGTTTATAATTATATTTTTGTATATATTAAATTTTTTTAACAATAAACAAACATGGTATTTTATTTGAAGATCCCTTACTCTTGATTTGTATAAAATTAAATTTCTTGGCATGACTTGCTTATTTAAACATTGATTTTTACAATATTTGAAATTTTTTTTCAATAATATCAATTTTTACAAATAATCTCAATATAGTTTTTTTTAATATACGAATTTTTATATTTATTTATAATTGCTAAATTATATTAATAAGTCATTTATTCATATATATATATATAATAAAAGTACCCTTTAAACTAACGTATAATGCAATTAAAATTGGGTTTGTCAATAAATATATAATTAAAATTAATAATTTTTTTATTTTATATATTGGTTGTTTTTGAATTTTTATATATAAGAATTAATATAATTAATCATGGCTTATTAATAAAAAATATATTAAATTATTTAATTTAAATTTGTAAGAATATGTAATCTAATAATATTAATTGATTATTTAAAAATGTAAAGATGATATATTTAAGAATGCAATTTTTCTAATTTTTTAAGTTTATAGATTTAAAATAACATAGGATTATTCTGAATATATTTTTTTCAATAATAAATCAAGCTATTTATAAAATATTAAATTCTATGTATTATTTTTAATAATTATATAAAATTATAAATAATAAATATAAATATAACAAATTATTATGCGAAAGTAAGAGAATAACACACATATTTACATTAAAAATAGTAATGATAAATTTTTTTATTGTTTTTTTACAAAAAGAAAATCAATAAATAGTAATAATAAATTTTTATTTGATTTATTAAATTTTATTGATTGATAGTCGTAAATGAAATAACAAAAAATTTTCCTTATTTAATATATAATTAAAAAAATTTTAGAATTTGTTTCAATAATAAAATAATAAAATTTATTATTATAAATTAATATATTTATATGTTATTATATAATGTTATATTAAAAATTAAATGATACAAAATTATTTTTTTATAATTATCTTGTAATGAAAATTTGTTAAACTTAAATTTTATTATAATAAATATAATGAATAAAAAACAAACATATATAAGTATAATTATTCCTATTCCTTATATCTATTTAAATTACCTTATAAATTTTAATTTTTTTCAAATTTTACTTTTAATTTATATTTTAAAATTTTTTTTTAGCTAGCAATTATAAAAATTTCAAAACGAAGTTTTATAAAAGATCTGGTTTATTTTATTATCTTGATATTTAAATAAACTCTAGAGACTAAATATAAATTATTATAAATTTTTCTAACAAACTTTAATTATAAACAGTAATAATTATTAAGTACTAAAATAATCAATATTTTAAAAGTTTTGTATACTTAATAAAATATAATTCCATGATAAAAGATTTTTTTGAACTATATATTTTTGTATTTACAAATTATCTTTTTATTTTGTTATATGAATAATTTATTTGATTAAAATTAAGATATCTTCTTATTAATATTATCATTTATATTCGTTATATAAAATTTGATATTCAAGTTTATTATTAAATTAATGTATAACAATGAATTAAAATTTTTAATGCTACTAATTTTTATTAAACTTTGTTGTTATATTTAATATAATGTTGATTATTTTTTTGTAAAAATTTCAGGTTTTTTATATGATGGTATATTGTTTCATATTTAAAAAAAACCAAAGGTAAATTTTAAATAATAAGCTTTTGCTTAAATGTTCTATTAGTGTTTATTTATTAATATTAAGATAGGTAATAATATAAATTAGGAAGAAATGTAAAATAAATTTTGAATAAAAATTATTTAATTTTATAAAAATTTAGAATGAAAAAGTAGTAGATTAAAAATAAATTTAAATAATTATTTTTACATAATTAAATTTTATATCCTTTTTTTTAAGATTCAGATAATTCATTATGCTATGATTACAATTTGATGTTTTTTGAACATAAATACTTAATTAATTATTCAAATTATTTTATTCTGAACTTTTAAATTAAATATTTATAAAAAATAATTTTTTTTTTTTTTAATAATCATTAATTTTGATAAAATATAAAATTTGAAATAATATTCTAATATTATTTATTAAAATAATTAATAAGAAAGTGTCGGATTTCTTGAAAAAATAGAAGTAAATAATAATTTTTATTTTCCGACACGTATTAAAGCTAATTAAAATTTTTTATTTATTTAATTTTTCAAATAAAATGTTATTAGAATAAGAAACACTAATTTTAATATGCCTACTAATTTTGATTTTTATTTTTTAGAATATATAAATACATATATATATATATATGTATTTTCAAAATAAATTATTTATCAAGATTATTTTACAAATCTTTTTATGACATAATATATATATATAAAACAAAGCGTTAATTTATAAAATTTTGTAACTCAATATTTTTTAAATTTATTTTTTTTTGATAATTCAATATAAATAAAAATTTAAATTTAAGAATTAATAAATTTTAAATATAAATATTTTTCAATCTCATATTACTTATTTTTATTAATGAATGAAATATTATTTATTCAAAATATTTTATTTAAATATTTATTTTCCTACCAATTAATTAATGTTTTTTTTACTAAAATAATATTTTTCAGTTTATTTAATATTAAATCAAATAATAAATTTTTATATTGAACTCAAAACAAAAAATAGCTTCTAAATATTTTAATAACTAATATTATAATTGAATTTTCTACTATAAACTAATTAGATTGAGTATATAATAAAAATATCACATAAAAAAATTCATAAAAACAACAAATGTAAAAAAATTAATTAATAAATTATATAAAAAATTATTATTTTTGTTTTTTTTATACACAGTAATGTTGAAAAATATTAATTAAAATTATTTTTTTAATAAACCAATTTTAATATGAAATACCTAATTAAAAAATTAATTATTACTTAAAATAGTTTAATAATATTAATTAATTAATAATTTTTTTATTTATGATTTGAAATCAAACAACATAATTATAATATGAAATATATTATAAAAAAAAAATCTTAAATATTTACATTATTAATATGTTTTAATTTAAAAAAAATAAATAAAATTAATTTTGATAAAATACTTGAAAACAAAATTTTTTTTATTTGCACTGAATATTATAAGTTTATAAAATTTGATATTATTTAAATATACATAATACCCTATTAAAAAAAATAAAAAATAACACATTAAAACATTTATATAATAAAATCATTTAATTTTCTGGATTAATTCATGTTTCGTGATTTTAGAAAAATGATTTAAAAAAAAATGAGATTGTTAATTTATATTTTATTAGTTTGGATAACATATAGATAAATAAAGATGTATATTTTTGTATTTTTGTTATAATTGATTTTCAACAAAATTTTAATTTCTCTATAATAATTTTGGAATGATTAGTTTTGAGCATTGATAGATTTATGAAGAAATTAGTTATTTAAATATTTCTTTATATTATATTACACCTAATTGTAATAAATAAGGAAATTTTTTTAAAGTAGAAGTAAGGGATAAATTATAATAATTTATATTCTTAATAATAAAGTATTTATTAATTTAATTAATAAAATATATAAAAAAATTTCGTTTCTTTAGTATTCAAAATCAATGGAAGTAAAAATATTTATTTAGTTATTAAATTTAAATTATAAATATTGATTAATATAATAAGGAAATAAATTTTATTTTATTTTCAATAATACAAAAGTCAAAGATATGTATACTACTTATATGATTTATATGTTTAGTAAAAAAAAATATTTTATGGAATCATATTTTAAATAATAGAGTTTGTATATTTTTTATTTTTTCATATGATATAGCATTTTAATTTTATAATGTATATTTCAGACTTCTATATTTAAATTTATTTTTTACCACTCATTTTAAACAAAAAAAATATTATTGTTTATTTCTAAATTATTATTTAATCTTTTTTAGAACCTGTTATAATAAAGTCAATATTAATTACTTTCATTGAAGGAAGTTAAAAAAGGTAACATATGAATTGTGCAATGAATCTTTTATTATAAAACATTTATAAAATAAGTAAATGGTTAATTTGATTATTCATAAAGTAAACGTATTGTCTTTTTTTCAATGTAAAAAATCAATTTTATTCAATTGATATCGCCCATCTGTTCTTTTATAATAAATGAATAAAACTATTAAAGTAAAAATGACTTGGAATATACTTTACTTAATATTTGTAGCAATATTTTCAAAAGTATCAACAGTATAAATTTTTATTATATTGAAGGAAGATGTGAGCTATCCAGGAAAAGAAATGTCATTTAAAATAACTAATGATGAAAACCTAAATTTTGATGCCAGTCAAAATTCATATGTACTTGAAAAAAATATTTTAGGAACTAACGATTAATAAACATTTATTTGTATATTCTTGATTATTTAAGAAAATTTATTCTAAAATGGAACAGAAAAGTGACAATGTTAAAGAAGTTGTTGCTAAATATAAAATAGAAGATAATATTTTTGTACAAATGATTTTATTTATAGAAATTTCACATTAGAATAGTTGATGATGATAATATCAATGTAAATATATCATAAATTTATAAAAGGAAATATATACTGAAATTTCCCTTAATGACAAAATAGAATATTTCTACGGAGAAAGCGTACATATAGTTTATTATTTAGAATGGGTTTGAATATTATATAGAAAAAATAATTAATAAATTTGTATTAAAAATGTATAATTTTAGAATTATTATGAATTCAAAAATAAAGCTCATGACTATGTAAATGAAAATTTATTCTAGAAATTCGCGATTGATTTGCCAGTTGATTTTACTTCTATAAAAAATGATGAATTAAAGTCATATTACAAAAATGACCCTAAAAAAGTAAATAAAATTTATCATTTAAGATTTACTCGATTTTTGTTCCAGAGACTGAATTTGTAAAGAAAAAATGACTTATTTAGGAAATCACAATAACTAAAGAAGGTAAAACGGAAGGTGTTAATGAACTAGAAAATGTACAAGGATGGACTGATGGACTTTTAAAACTTAATAATTTAGTGATTCTAAAGGAAGCTGATGGTGATAGTCGTCAAATAAACTAATATTATGACTAAAAAATAATTATAATAAAATTAATCTTAGATATTATTTAAATTTTTTAAAAATAATATAAATGTTGAAAATATTAGTTGATGTAATATTATTTTAAATATCAGGTTTAACAAATAGAATTATATTGATATTTTTTTAATTCTAATAATTGAATATTTATTTAATAAAAATTATTATCAACCATTAGTAGCGAAAATATTAAAAAAAAAATAATAATCAGGTCCAATTCTAGAATAACAAAGTTCCTGGACCAAATAATATGTTTTTTATACTTAAAATTCGTTATAATGAATTTCAGATTTTTACATTTTTTTTCCAATAATACCTAGCAATGTATCATGTTATACCTACCAATAAAAAAACAGCATGGGTCTTCTTTTAATAATTGGTATTTTTATTATTATTATTACTTACTTCTAATTTAACTGCCTTTGTTTTAATCAATGTACTTATTGTAAGATAAGAAATTAAAAATCGATTGTTAAAATGTGATATTCAATATTTTTTTTAAGTTTTAAAAGGAGTCAATAAATATTACTATGTAAAAAAAAATTGAAAATCAAGTAAAATAAAAATGACTTTAAGTATAAAAAATTTTAGCACTTAAATAATTTTATTTTTTAACAAAAAAATTAAAAATTTTGTTCTAAATATAATTTTTTTGGGCTTGCAAAATATAACTTTCCAAGTTAACAACGCTCTTAAAAACATTTACTAGAACATTCAAGCCTTGGTAAAGGTTTCCCATATACACTTCAATCCATTTGATTGCATCCGACAAGGAAACCTTAGCTTCTTATGGAACAACCGAACTTGACCCTCATTTTTATTAGACGATGACTCATTTTCAATACTCAATTGTAGATTTTCTATTGCTTCGTTTTCAGATTATTATCTAACAAACATGACAATTTGACCACCTAGATATAATTTTCGTAACATAAACCAGCAATGACAGAGACAACGGAACTCCAAAAATATATTTATTCGATTTCACTGTTGGATTAATAGCCAAACAATAGTTTGCCTAATCCCTATACAACATGTGAATTCTTACGATTGCTGATGATTTCTCATAACATTTTGATATGTTGGATTTCTTCACAGCTGACCAGACAAAGCAAATCATATTAATAGCCTCTTAACTTTCGATTTTTGTTAGTTCAGCAATTTTTTTAAGAGTATATTTTTCAAAAATTGACCCCTGTAATCCACTATTATGACATTTATGATTTTCAAATATACTGGTTGCAGAACTGCTGTGAAATAAAGTGGAAAAAATTTTACTCTCAATTGCTTCACCCGTTAGGTCAATGTTTTAGCTGAGCAGTTGTTTAACCGCAGAAAAAATTTTCATTTTTCATTTATATTGTTTCAATCAAGGTGTATCAACGACTCATTAATTTTTTTTCGTCATCCAGGCACTTAGGTTTGATTGATAATCATAATTAAGTGAGTAAAAATTTTTATAGAACGAGCCTATGCGTATTTTCCTATGAATACAGCATCATTTTTTTTTCAGGAAGGATCGCAGAAAAATAGACAAGTTAATTTACTTTTGATTTATTCCCTTTATTCAGATCTCCTATGAATGCAAACATGTTACCAGGAAGCAACTGATAAAATATTGCAGTTTTACCAGCGTTGAAAATATCGTTTCTTTCGTAATCTGAGACAATTTTTTATGTCTCTTGCTTACTATTATGTTACACTTTCACAGTTGACGCTATTTGCTTCTCAAGAAATTAATCTTGAAGTAATTCTATTTAGTACTCGAAATCTATTGAGCCATCCTACAAATGCCTAGAATTATTTAACTTCGCACATCTTTGCAAATCACACGGCTTTTTTACTAATCAATGGAATATTTACCTAAAGATTTTTGGAGCGTACATCTTGGAACCACAGGAATTTAACCATATCTACAATATTATTAATTAAAACCTGAATTTTCTTCCTTTGGGTCCTGTTGCACGTTCTTTAATTTGGTTTTTTTAATTTCTTTTGATCTTCAATAAATGTTGATATAATGAATGGTGGTATGAACAATGTTTTGGCAATTTGATTTTTTTTTACTTTCAGAATGGACTTATTATCAAATACTTTATGTTCTTTTAGGATAAATCGGCAACTTGTTTTGTACATTATTAATAAATACGATAAGATTGTATAAAAAACGTTTACTTCACTGGGAAACACAAAAGAGAAAAAATAATTTAGAAAAAATTAAATGAGCTTAATAAACTAAATATGTTATTTAAAAAAAGTTCTTGAAACTGTGAAACACAAAGGTTGAATATGTGCAAACAAATCTAAGGATTGAACATAATTAAAATGAAAAACAAATGATAATAAAAAAAAAGTTTTAGATACAACAAAGATGATTAGGCAGCTATGTAAAAACAAAATTTACTCTGAGTACCATTTGTAAAACATATGTTACGCAATCACTTATAAATTGTATGGAACGTGTGATTTACCATTTAGTGGTAAAAATAAAATTTGTTCGTAAAAATTTTGTCAAAATAAAACCACAATTCTAAAATTGTTGAAATAAAAATTTGTTATTCTGAGATATGCTACTCTATATTGAATTTTGTATTAGTATATTTTTTAATTAAGATCATAAGGGTCACATTACAGATACGGTATACTTGAAATTTTGTTACATTGGTATTCGTTATTCTTGGATTTTAAATGTATATTTAAATTTAAAATTATATTTTTTTCGATTTTATTTGAAATTAATAAGTAAAATAATTAATTTGTATTTAAAGTTTTGAATTTCGCCTTTATTATCTTATTATCAGAAGTTTGATGTGTATGTTAATAAAATTCTTTGCGGATGTATGAAAAATTCTATTTTTGATATATGAATCTTTTTTAAATAAATTGCATAAGCAATTTTAAGAATTACTTGAAAAGTTAAGTTGTATTTTATTCATCTTAATATTATAAATAAGACAAGGAAGAAATAACAGTTTTTTTTGAATAATTTTTTTTTATCTAATGTATAGAATTTATTATGTTTTAATTTAATAATCTTTTAATAAATATTATCATATTGTAAACTTTTTTAGCTTTATATAGATAAACTAATTTATATTTTATTAATTTTTAATTCAACCATGTTATTTAAATTGTTAAATATAATTTTTTTTGTATGTTTTAATAACAAATTTGATTAAATTGTGATAGAATCATTTATTTATCGTGTATATAGAATTTTTATTATTAGTTTTATTTAAATAAATATTATTTAACATCTAAAATTTGATTTTATTCTATTATTATTTTTACTTTTATCACTTTTAAATAATATATTATATTTTTTTAACCAAACAATAATTAAAAAAAATTTTTATTATTAAAAAATATATCTAGCTTGTGTTGAAAATAATATAACAAGATATCTAAAATATAATAATCACTTTTTACAATAAAACATTTTTATAAGATTCATTAACTTTTCAATTTACTTTTGATAATTATATACTATAATAATATAAAATATTTAATATAAATATTTTTTATTTTTATAAAATATCGATATGATTAAATTTTTATATAATAATTAATTATTTAATTTATAACCAAATAACAAAAAATTATGAAGTAAATGAAATTATTTATACGCATAAATTTTATTCAATTATTTGAATTATATTTACACATTAAACAAATTATATATTTTAAAGTTGATTTAACCTTCCTTTTTTTATGTTATATAAATAAATAAAATATTGATTAATATTTTGATAAATAAATATATCTATTAGTTAAATATAATGATAAATACTATGCATAATTTTTTCAAAAATTAAAGGATAAATTTCTTTATATATTCAAAGAATAATTAATTATGTAATAAATGTTATTAAATATAACTTTTAATTCAGAGTTTCTAATTATTAAATTTATCTTTTTAAAAGTTGAAATAAACATATTATATTAAAATTATTATTTTCAATAAAATTCAATAATTAATGTTTTAATGTATAATTAGATTAAGATATTAAAATTAACATTTAAATAAATTAATTAAATATTATGTTTTTTTCTTTAAAAACTATTATTAACTTCCTTAAATTATTAATATATAGAGAAAAATAATAATTTTTCTGCAAAAATAAAGAAACCTAATATATTCTTTTAACTTTATTGTTTTAAAAAGGAACCGTTTTAAAATTGAAATAATTTATGAATTATTAAAAAAAATCTACAAAATATTCTCATACCATATATTTTATATTAAAATTAAAAAATATTTCAGTTAATAAAAATTGTTTCTCACTTGATTATTCTAATAATTTAACAATCATTTTAAATATATTTTTTCAAAATTATAAATTTTAGATAGAAAAATTTATAAATGCATACAAATTAATGAATAAAATTTATTAATTTACTAAATTATTTGAATTTTTTTATTAGAATAAAAATGGGTTTAAAATAATATTAAGAAATTTTACATAAATATTTTTAATAATCAGATATATCCCTTTTACAGAAAACTAAAATAAAAAATTATAATGTATACTTTTAAATTTTATTAATCTTATAGATTTTAAAATATGAAATTAAATAAAAAATCGTTAAATTATATTAATTTTTAATATACTTTTATTTAAAAATAAAATTTTAATATTTCTTTTGAGAATTATTTAAAAAAATATATTTTTAAATTATTTAAATTAAAAAAAAATAACAAAAAATTTATAATAATTCAAACGTAATAAAAGATTATTCTTTATAATTATTTTTATTTTATAAAAATTCTTAAGATAAAAAAAATAAAATAATTGCGTAAACAAAGTTTTACATAAATTAAAAATATTTAAATTCTCATTAAGAGTAGCCTATATTATTTTTATTTTTAAATTAAATTTATAATAAGTATTATTAATTTTTTTTTCATTTTTATTCGTTCTGTAGTTTATTTACTGTTAATAATAGTAAAATCAAACTTTAATTTAATTCTTTAAATACAATTTTTTTAATCAAGAATAAAGTCTTTTGAAATTGTTCAATTATTAATCAAGGTATAATAATTTTAACTGTAAAGGGAAATAAAATAAATTTATAGAAATATTATGATAAAAAAATACATCAAAAATTTAAATATAATTTTGGATATAATAAATTCGTAATAATAATTATATTTTCATAAAAAATTCTTTAATTAATATTAATAATAATAAAAATAAAATTACATTTAAATTTAAATTTAAAATTTAAATTTGAATTTAAAATTAAATATTATCGAAATACTGAAAATTATTAACAAATTAATTATTTAAGAATTTTATACTAATAAAAAATATTTTTTGATATATATATATATATATATATATATATGCAACATAATATAACTTTTAAATTCTTTACTCTTTTATTACTTATTTGTTTTAAAAATTTTAGAAATAAATTGTTTACTATTCTATAAAATAAACGTTTTTTTACGAAACTATTTAACATTTTATATGATTTACTTATATGGTAACATTAATATTATTCATAAGAAGATTCCTTAATTGCAAATTCAATTTATACATATAATAATTAATTATAATTGAATAAAAAATTTTTAACTCGATATTGATAATAAATTTATATATTTTGAAATAAAAAAGTATTAAGAAAATAATAATTTTAAAGTATATTTTTATAAAAATTAGAAAATTCATTGAATTTTAATTAAATTATATATAAATAATAATTCATTATAAAAAAAAAATTTTGTATAATTTTTAAAAATTAATTTAGAGACCTTATTTTTAATATACTTTGTTATTTTATAATTTTCATTATTAATTTGAATATATATATTTAACATTAAAATATCAATTAAATTAAATAAAATTATAAAAAGGATATTGTTTATAATTATATAAAATATTTTAAAAATAATTTTATAATAGATAATTTTTCTAAATAAAAAATTCAATTTATTAATAAACATTTTATAAACAAAAATTATATTCTTATTTAATTATATTAAATTGAAGACAACTTATAATTACTATTTTTTGATATAATATCTTTTTTGGCTTGAGTTATATTTAAAACTTGTGGTTTGAAATTAAATAATAAATTATTATGACTACTTTTATGATTAATTTTACTATTAATTAATTATATATTATTAACTAAAATAAATTAATAATATAACAATATCATATTTATTTGGATTATATTCTAGATTAGTTACGAAAAATTATAGATTAATTATATTTTAAATAATAAAACTTATATCTAATTTTATTTTGTTTATTTCTAAACTATTTAATAATTATTTAAAAATATTTATTTTAATATAAAATTTAAATTAGCTATTTTTTTGTAAACTTGATATTTAAAAATAGAAATGATTGACATTATTACTGACAAAAGGTATAGGTAAAGAAAAGGGTTACTGATTAAATTTAAATATTAAATTAAATAAATATTAAATTAAATGTTAATCTGATAAATATAATTAAATTATAAGGCTATTTCATTTTTAAAGGACTTATTTGAAATTTATGCAATAATAAAAGATGAACTAACGGTAAAAAACCTATTCCAAGAAAGTCGTCTGTTGAAACAATTTTTTATGTGATAAATGCAGCAAACGTATGATTTTAAAAATGATCGCTCATCTATACATAAGTTTTCCTGGTTATGCCGACAGCAAAGAATAGAAAACAGACATATCAGTAAAAAGAGTGTTACGGTTTTTTCTTTCTTTGAAAACTGTAAGATTTCTCTTACGAAAATTTTAATTATGGTTTATCTTTGGTCGAACGAAATCCCAGTATGCAAATCAGTTGTATTAACAAATCTTTCTAAACCAAAAGTTATTCAATGGTATCAATATTTCCGGGATGTTTGTAGTCATCACTAAACTTTACATCCCGTAATGCTAGGCGGTACTTACTCTATAGTAAAGATAGGCGAATCAAAATTTGTCAAATTTATGCATAACCGAGGACAACCTAGTTAAAATGCTTTGAATGCCCACTGGGTGTTTGGAGTTTATGACTTACAAACTAAAATGGTTATTATTAAACTTGTGACAACCCGAAAAACAGCTACTCTATTTCCAATTTAAAGAAGAATAGTTGTTCCATATACGGTGATTTGGTCAGACAAATTTTCAGTCTACACAGGAGGACCAAACTACAATAGTTCTTTACCTTCTCCTCTTTACCTAGTCGGACCGTATATTCATAAAACAGTGAATCACTCACTACCATTCAAAAACCCTTTAAATTATGTTCATACTTACCACGTGTAAGGAGCATGGAGTTTAATAAAATAATTTAAAATGATGCATGGAACATAGGATGCTTTCATACGTAGCTATTTGGATTAGTGGATGTGGCAAAACTGACTTCCCAATGAATTTTCTGTGATGGACTTTATTTTACAAAATATTGGAGAGTGATATGATATATGATTAATTAAAATAAGACATTGGATCAATTTTTCGTTAAAAAGCATATAGAATTTATAATATTATTACCTTTTATTTAAAAATTACAAGCTTGTTTTTGTCTTTTTGATACGTTATAATTTAATATTTATTTTTTTAATTTAATATTTTAATTAAATCAGTATCATTTTCTTTCCCTATACCTGACAAAATAAATACATTTAATATAAATTTAATAGTTATGTGTTTAATTTATAATTCTTATTGTTTTTAAATTCATACCAAAAGATATTTAAGATATTAAGTATGATTTATACAAGTCTTAGTAAAAAAATTTATCTAGTATATCCTTAAATAGTCAAAATATTTTTAATATATTTCATTTTAATTAGAATATAAAAATAATCATGATTATATTATTAGTCTTTCTTTAATAAAAATTTTTAATTGCATAAAGTTTTCTTTATTTATAATAGTAGTGATGTAAAATGTAAATATTTTAAAAGTTATTAATCAAAAAAAAATCAATTTTGAAATTTTATGTATAATCAAAATTTTTAATTATTCAATTTATAATTTTTATGGGAGGAACAATTTTCAAATTTCCCAAAACACAGACATGTATTATATGAAGTGACTTTTAACCTTGAAAAAGCACAAAATAAAATTAAAAAAAATATATAATTGCATAAAATAATCTTAAATTAACTTTTTGATTGTCAAGTTTAGTTTTATGTTATAAAAAATTTAAAATTTTTTTGTATGATATTTATTTCTTAATAAATTCGTTGTTATTAACTTTTCAAATTTTATAAATATTATGTAATATTTATAAAATTTAATTTATTATTTTTAACCTTTATCTATTTATGATATCTAAATTTTAGCAGATTAATTTTAAAATTTAATTGATTTATTCGAATAGTAATAATTTCTTAAATTATATTAAAAGAAAAGAAAAGAAAATAATGATAATAAAAAATTTTTAATTAATTCTTTAATTATATAATAAATTAAAATTTTGACTATTTTTAAACAAATAAATAACATTTAAAGTCAAGTTTATCAAAAATCTTAACTAATTTTATACTCTTTTACAGATTAAAGTATATTTTGTTATTTAATATAAAAGGAAATAAAAATTATTTAATAATATAATATAATGTTAATTTATTATATTTATAGATTATTTTATATTCATTAAAATAATAAATTAATTTCACTTAAAATAATATTTAACCTTTTTAATAAGGATATAGGTAATATTAAAAGAAAAATTTGATTTATATAAAATCTATTAATTAAATTCTGTTGTTTCTTATTTTGTGTTAAGTATCTATTTAAACAATTATAAATTAAAACCAAATTTGTTTTTTCTGAATTATTCTTTAGAATTTTAATTTTGAAATTAAATCAATAAATATAAATTAATAGTTTTATTTTCTAAAATAAGATTTTATTTTATTAATATAAAAAAATAATTTTTAATTTTTTTTCCGATGAAAATATCCTAGATATTGTTCGTTTAGAATATATATATATATATACTTCAAATATTGTATTTTTTTCTCTGGTTTAGATCTTAATAAGGACATTATAAATAGATGAATCCATTTTATATTTCTTAATAGTATTAAAAATCTTCATAATTAATAATTAATATTACCGTAAATTAAACTAATTTTTTTTATAAATTTCTTTTCAATTAAATTTTTCAAACCATTGTAAATTACATTTTTGTAAATTATTTTGTTAAATATTCTACAAATGAGTTTATAAAATGTATATAAAACTGTTTGAATTCTTGTCTTCGTGTATCTAGGCTTTTTCATCAATGATAATTTTTAAAAAATTTAAGATAATAAGAATGATTTTGATAAAAATATATAAAATAATTATTTCAATTTAAATAACAATTAAATTTTTATTATACTTTTACTTGAGGTCATATATTTTTACAAGTATTTTTTTTTACACAAAATATTTATTTCATAAAGTTATAAATTATTTATTTAATGTAAAAAAAATAAATTTAATTATAAAATTATGTAGAAGAGACATTATTTTTAATAAAAGTTTTCAGATAATTTTTATTTTTAATAAAATGTTTAATATTCATATATATATATATATCTAAAAGATGATATATGTATATATTAAGATATTTTAGTATTTTTATTTTAATAATTATTATGAAAAAAAATTGATACAAATTTCGCTAATTTAAATATATTATTAAAAATTTTATATTTTAGTAACTTATATTGTCAAATATATATAAAATATCTTATAACTTTGAATTATTTACTCATTTACTAAAAAAATATTACACATATAGATATATATATATAATAATAAAGTTAAAGTCTACAGTTGATTTTAAAAATCACAATATATTCACAATACATAGTGATAAAAATAGATACAAAATATCTTAATTTTAAGCTTAATAAATTTAATGAGAAAAAAGATGTTAAAATATTAATGAAATTTATTTTTCATTTTCGGTGTTTTATTATATATTTGATACATAATTTATAAAAAAAAAATTTTTTAAATAAGATTATTTATTGTTTAATATATAATAGAAAAATATATTATTAATATTTTTATTCTTTTTATAAGAAATAAATAATACTTATTTTATCATCAAACTTCAAAATATATAGATTTTTGGAGTAATAATTTCAATATCAACATATTTCGAATTTACCAGAATCTAGAAATTAAAAAATACTTATTATCAACTGGAATTAAGTATATATTTTTGAATATTTATATTAAAGATTAAAATTAAAATTATTATATGTTAGTGAGTACACGCTAGTTTCTCAAATGATAAAACCAATTTCAAATTATTAATATTTTCTAAAACTATTTTTTTTTTAAAATATTGAAAACTTTATATTTATATATAATATTATATTATCTTAATACCCAATAATTATTTAAAAATAAAAATTTGAATATAATAATTAATAATTTTATTATTATTAAAAAATAAATTTCATAAAGTCGTTAAATTTATCATTCGTTATTTTAATTACAAAACTATCATAATTTTAAAATAAAAAAATATCAAATTGAATTTTTTGTTATCAATTTTGTTTATTAAAATATTTTTAAATAATTTGATTATAAATAAAAAAAGATTAATTAATTAAAATTTTTTGGTTTCAATTTTTTTTATAATATAATTTTAAAATTATACTTTAAAAAAATAATTGTGTTGAAAAGTAAAAATCAATTTAAATATTATATTTATCTGATTTTTCAAATTTTAATTAGATGTCTTTAAATTTAAAAAGAATATTCTAAATAAAATTCTAATATAATATTTTTAACAAATTCTTATTTATTAATTGTTAATATTAAATTATATTTTATTAAGAGATTTTATTTTATCCTTTTTTGTTACTATTATATAACAATTTAAATAATTTGTTTGTTTTATTAAAAGAAATTAATAAAATCTAAAAATATTCTAAAAAAAAATAATTATTTATATTAAAATAAAATAAAAAAAAAAATCTCAAATAAATTATTTAAATTTAGTTAATTATTAATCAGAATGTAAATATTACATATATCAACATATAAATTGGATTTATTTGCCAAATTTTTAAAAAACTAATGATTTTAATTTGCAAAAATATTTTTAGTAAAAAATAATATATAAGTAAATTTCAGGAAATTATTTTTAAGTTTTATGATTTTTAAAATTAAATTTAATATTTTTAATCAATTCATTTAATTGTTAAACTAATAAAATAATTATTTTGATAATAAAAAACAAATTCGTAATAGAAAAATAATTAAAATAAAAATTTATTACAAAGATTTATTAATATTTCATTTAGGACTATTCATAAAGGAGAAAAAGAAATTATAAATCATAATTTTCACTAATATAACTTTTCTATTAATTGAAAATATTATCTTTGAAATTATTTTTTATTTTGTATTGTAAATACAATTTATAAATTAATTAAATTTTATTGCTATTTTAATTAAAAATGAAATATTAAACTTTTATATTATAAATATTTTTTTAATTTATTAAAAATTTAAATTTAAGTTTAAATTAATTAATTAATTTTAAATCAATTACTATAATTTTCAAAACAAAATAAAAATTCAAATGATTACATTAAATAAATTTTTGTAGAATAAAAACAATATTAAATTATATTAAATTAAATTAAAAAAAAATTTCTACTAGTTACAAAATTAAAAATTATGATCAAAAGTATAGATTGATTTAAAAAAAATTTTTAGGTATCTGAAAAAAGATACTTTTATCTGAAAAAGAATTTAAATAATAACTTTAACTATGATTTTAAAATAAACGAAACTAATTATTCATTTAAGTTTATATATTTGTATTATTAATTATCATTCATATGTAACGATGATAGTTTTTCAAATAGATTTTTTTATGACTAAAAAATAAATTTTCTAGGATTTATCAGTTAGCATGAATCAATCAATAAAAGTAATTAAAAATTGTTAATCATAATGAATAATGTATTAAATCAATATCTTCATTCTAATATTTACACAAATTATTTACATAATAATTTTCTTTTTTCAAAATTGAATGAATTCGAACATGAACACTGTACGAGTTTAACATAATTAAATAAAATATTGTTTTATTTGAAGTTGTTGACAAAAATATACATGGAATTACTAAAGAATCAAATAAAACAAACATATTTTCAACAGGCCATACATTTATAATTATTATTTCATTTTTGATCAGAGTATAACATTCGATTAAAAAGAAATAGGAAAATTTAATTATTTTTAAATATTTATTTTCTGATAAGCTTACAAGTGGTATTTGAATTAAATTTTTATGCAATTATTACTTCAATGGTTATGAAATGATGATGTTTGAAAACTTGTTAGATCATAATTATGAAAGAATAAATGATACATTAAGGTGTCTAAAAATTATCAAATTAATTGTTATATAAAAATGATTAAGAACATTTAATTTTAAGAATGTTTTTGAATATTCTTTTGATAAAATAAACTAAATTTTTGTATTTAAGTTGATTTAATTTGTAATTATTATGAAATTAGATTTCATGATCATTTATAGTTTATTAATAAATAAGTATATTTCTAATTCAAATCTGAATCCTGACATAAAAATGTGTTATATTGAATTATTGATCTTAAATTGAGCTTCATTGAAATAACACACTTAGAAAAGAAGGTTAATTATTAATTTGTTTAATCAGATCTATCCAAAAAAAATTTTTAAATATAAATTATGAATAATACATTTTTTTTTAATATTTATAGGATTTTATAATATAAAATAAAGTTAATTGAATTTCTAATAATTGACGATGTAGTAAATAAAAAGTAGAAAAGCATTTTTCATAACCCCATCATAGATTAGACTGATCTTTCATTCTTTCGACGAATAATTTTATATAAATTTAAACATTAGGTTAGCACAATTAATTTATAGAAATTTCTATTATTTTAATAATAATTAAATTTAATAATTAATATGTATTTCATTTAATAAATAATGTAAGCAATTAAAATATTATCCAATTTATAAAATGTTATAAAATTCTTATTGATATAAATATTAATTTAAATTTACTTAAAATCCTTCAAAACCAAAAAAAAAATATAATGTAATTTGTATTTGTTAATCAAATATATGACTTTTTTAATGTATTAAATTAAATAATTATTAAAAAAGGTACAAAAGAATATTTAAAATAATTATTTTTAAATTTATTATGAAACAATATAATTTTTCTTAATTTAAAAATATATTTTTGTATAACATTATTAAACAAAATATGAGATTCTATTGTTATATCGTTTAATTAATTATTTTTATATTATTATCTATTTCAAAATATTTCAAAATTACAAAACAAAATTTACTTTTTTTGTTTTATTTTTTAAAACGTTGAATATTAATAAATAAATTATTCAAATATTTTTTTACTTTTATTATGAAAATTAACTCTGCATTTAAAAATAATTAAAATAAGTGTGGTATGATTATTTATTTACATTAAAATAATCAGGTTTTTTGTTAACTAGATTCTCTATTTTTGAAATTAAATCGTTATGCAAACAATATTTAAACAAAATCTTTAAAGAATCACTTAATTATATATTATTATATTTTATTTATTAAATTATAATTTACTCTAAATTTAATGATTATTTTGCCTGATAATAAAATAAGTGTTAATTTTTGATAAAAATCTGACTATAAGGTGTATTTTTTATTTTAAATATATGTATTTATTTAATTATAATTTATTATTTTAGTTTTATCTTAAAAATGATTTTATTGTATAAATTTTATACTTCATAGTTGTAGATAAAAATTAATTTTTAATATATATGAATTTCGTATTGATTAAAGTAAAGAACAAGAATTGATGAATACACTCTAAAAAGTCTATAAATATAATATATGAGATTTTAATATATTTGTATAAAATATCATTATATTAAATTAATTATAAAATACAGATCAATTAAATTAATTATTAGCTATTATTTAATTAGTTATGGTTTGTAATGCTTAAAGAGACATTTTATATTTGTTTATATTAAGTATGTTATTTATAATTTTAAAATGTAGTTTTCGGTGTTTAATCAATAAGATTTGATATTGTATCAGTATAAATTAAAATTATGTTTTATTATTGTTAATCTTAAAGATCAATTCCTTTTTCAAAAATTCAACAAAATTATTTTATCTAATTTTACTATAAATAGTGAATTAATTAAATGGCTATAATTAAAAATATTTTTTTGGTATATTTTATTAATTTTTATTTAATTTAATTCAAAAATATCGGTAAAAGGCCTCAAAAAAATGTTACAAAACAAAATTTTTTATAGATTTCTAACAATAATTAAATTTTATTCTCTAATTTCATGTATGAATAATTAATTAAAACTAAATAATTAAATTTTCATATTAAGTACATTATGACTATTATCTATTTAGAAAAAATTTTACATAGTTATTTTAAATATATTTATTTATTCTAAAATTAAAAAAAAAATAACCCATTAAGTTAAAAAAGAACCTTTAATAATTCAAATAATGTAACTAGCTTTATAATAAGATTTTTGAAATCTTCAAATCATTTAAATAAAAAAATCAGATCTTTCATCTTTTTTTACACATTTTCTTTATTTAATAGATATCTTCAAACAATTATTAAGGATTTCTACTGCCTGTATGTGTACACGTGAAGTTTTATCAACAAAAGAGTACATTTGGCACACAGTGACATTTCATAAAAAACATGTTTACTTGGTTTTTTTGGATGTATTTTTTTTGTACGTTTTGATGACATTGTAACTTTTGACTTTTCTGTATAAAAGAGTTAACATAATTTCAGTTTTTTTTATCTTTTATAACTTGATTATAAACTCTATTAATTTTTTTGTTCAATTAAATACATCATATCCTATTTCGTTTGTTGGTTAAGGAACAGTTATGGTGGATCTTCAAAATATTATTGAAAATTTTTTGACAGACCTGGAAAATCCCATTAATGTGACTTTTTTATACGGGTGTAATATTAAATGCTTTCATTTTATTTATTATAATTTTTTTTATTTTTAATTAAGTATAAAGCTTGAAATTTATCACGTTCATTTTAGAATAGCATTGCTGATCATTCCCACATCGTAATATGACAAACATAATTCTTTTAAATTTTACCATAAATACTTGATAAATGATCGTTTTCTAATTGTAATTTTTCTTTCTTATACATAGCAAGATTAGAAGCAAACTCTCGTACAAATATTTTTCAATATATGATGTTTCTTTTTCTAAAACTGTAAAAGAGTCGTATTAATTTGATTTTATTTCGGATTTTTGAAGCAAGACATTTATTAAATACTTTGTTTTTTCCATTTAATTTACAGTTACGAATATTTCTATTTCATAATTATTGTTCATTGGGTGTATTTTTTATCTATATTTCTATTTTTATTTTTCTAGAAAAATACATATTATTAAATTCATAGTCGATTATTCCGACAATGAGTCGCTATAATAGACTTGATCTACATTTTTACTATTCAAAAAGGAGTCGAATAAATTATATTGAAATTTTTTTTATATAAATAAATATATTTTGAAAAAAAAAAGCAAATTAATGTTTAGATATTAAAAGCTTAACAATACTCTTTAAATTATATTTATAAACTTACAAATTTATTTTAATATTCAAAGTAAAGTGTGTAAATATTTTATTAATTGTAGAAAACTGCAAATTATGAATTCAATATAATCTTATTTATAATTATTATTTAGATTATAAAAATAATTAAGCATAAAGTGAATATAATAATTATCAACGATGAAGTTATACCTAATGTTAATTTTATTATTTTTAAAATAATATATTTTTAACGAATAATCATTTTTTGACTTATTGATATAAAAATAAACGCAAAAATTAATTAATTTTCAGAATTTAAATATATAAAATTTAAAGTATATGGCTATGAATTATTAAATTCTAGTTTTACTATAGTAATTTATAATATTTACAAAAATAAACTTATTTATATTAAAATTATAGAAATTATTTTGCTATTTTATAAATAAAATTTTTTAATATAATAATATAATTATTTAAATCGAAATCAAAATCAAATTTTTTTTATTATCTTGTTAAATTTGAAATTTCTAAAAATTATTTTTATAAAATAATATTTTCTTGCATATAATATTTTTTTTTCACAATAATAAATATATTCCAGTAAATTTAATGTAATTAAAATGATTATTTAATATTAAATTTGATAAGAAGATTATATAATTTTTTTAAGTTTTTTTATTTATAAAGTATAATATTTCCTGAAGTAAATATTTTAATTAAATTATTATCAGCTTATACGTAAAATATAATTATTAATAGATTAAATTATTTTTAAATGAATAAATTAGTTTATAAAATTTAAATCATTATAAATCCATAAAAAATTTTATAATATAATTATAAGGAAAGTTGTATTAAATTTGTAATGAATTTATAATAATTATATCTTTAAATAAACTCATGAACATTTTTTTTTATTATTATTTAATCAAATATTAATTTTAGTTAAATATGAATATATAGGTCTACTATCTATGAAAATAAAAATATCCTTTTAAAGATAATACTTAATGAATATTAAATAGAAATATAATCCTATTATAACCTTTTTTAATATTTAATTATATATTTAAATGAATTATTTTATTTAAATTTAAAAAAAATTATAATAAAAATATATAAAAAAATATAATTATTCTATGTAAAAAATGTCTAAAATTAATGAATAAATATCTTAAACTAGTACATAATTATTGGAAATATCATTTATTTTATTTGAAAAAATAAAAGAAATTTGCAATTTAAAACAAATTAAATAGAGGAAAAATAATAATAATATTATATTATCAAAAAATATTTATTTTTAATTTTAGATATATTTAGAAGTATTTTTATACTATAATTTAATATTTATTTAATAAATATATCTGATAATTTAAAAATATATGATAACCTCAAATTTTATAGAATATAATTATTTACCTATAAAAGCTTTATATAAATCAAAAAATAAACATTTTTTTAATATTTTTTAGACTTTCGATATTTTGATCTAATAGATATTGTATTATTCTTATAATATAACCTTTTTAAGAAGAACAATAATCAATTTAGTGATTATTTATTTAAAAAATTTTGTAATTTTTTTGCGAAATAAATTTTTATTAGAAAATATCATAAAATTATAATGAAATTATGTCAATATAAATCAGTTTAGTAAAATAAAAAAAGAAAATTTAAAAATATATACTAATATTTGGCTAAATTTCAACTTATTTTTATTTATTTATCATTTCCATATGAATTTTATTTGCTGTTTTACTTTAAAATTAAAAACAAACAAAATATTATTTTTCAAAATAACATTTTATGTTTAATAAAAATATCTTATTTTTTAAATTAATTGATGTAAAGATAACTCCTAGTTGAAAGTAGAAAATTAATTTTTTATTATACTTATAATTAAATATACAAACCCAGCTATTAATAATATGATTAAACCATAATCCAAAATATGATGTTTTTTAATAACAATAATCCATCAAATATTAGCTAACCTTTATAATAATTTTTATATAAAGAATAATAAAATAATTTTTTTTTAATTTGAATAATATTATATATTTATAATTACTTATAGGATTAAAATATAATTTTGCATAAAATATTGATAGTCAAATTTTTATTAATTTACCGTATTAAATATTTCCCGAATATTTTTGATGACTAAAAAATAATCATAATTGTATAAAATTAAGCTCATATAAATTTTTTTTATAATTTATTTGTAATGATAAATTATTTTTTATAATTTTGATACTATCTAAAATTAAATGACTTTAATAAATCTTTAAATAACATTTTAAATTTATCTAATTGAATATTATACAAAAAATCAATTTTTATTTTATTCTTTTAACAATTTATTTTTTTTTTATTAATAAAATAGTAATGAGATCATTAATATAATAGTTTAATAATTATTTGTCAAATTTATAGGTTAAATTTTTACACATATATTACAACATCTTTATGAATTATATATTAAATTTTTATATTAGTTAGACTTTTTGAACAAATATATATGTAATATAGTAAATACATTAAAAAATTTTTAGTACGAATTATTAATAAGATACTGTTATGTTTATTAATATAATTATTTAAAAATAATAAAATTCTAATTAGGTTCTAAACTTGAAAGTTTTATTTTTTTTAGATATAATAGTTCAAGGTAATGTAGTAGATTAGAATTATAAAAAATAAATAAAATTTTAAAATAAATTATTTAATTAAAAAATGAGATATTTGAATTAACTATTAAAAAAAATAAATTCATAAGATATTATAGAATTCATATAAAAAATTTTTTTTAAAAATAAATTTTATAAAATTAAAATTAATAAATAATAACTATAAAATAAAATAAAATTTAGTTGTAAATTTGCAACATTTTGGTTAAATTTTTCTTACAATTTATAATTAATTATCAATGGTCAAATTAAATTATAATTTTTATTATAAAATATATAAATTTCAACAAATTTTGAACAACTTATATAATTGAGATTTTCTTTACAAATTAATTAAAAAAAATAACTTTCAAAACCTTTGCAAATTAATAGCTGATTGTTAATAAAATAAAATAAGTTGTTACACCTATAATTATAATTTTTTGTAAAATAATAATATAAATTTTAATAGCTAAATTGATATAGCCATTAACTGGTTTATGCTAATTAATTAATAATGAAACAATTTTACAAGTTTTGTGTTTAAAACCTTATTAAATCCTAGAATTTTTACATGAATAACATATTAAGAAATTACATTTGAGCATCATATTTTAAAATTAATAATTAATTAATGTCACTGCCGTAAGACTGCAAATTAAAATCATTGAAAATCGGAATTTAATTAAAATATCTTACATACAGGAAATAAAGGATTGATTCTAGTATAAAATTTCCTTCAATGATGTAAAAAAATATTCCTTTAATTTATAAAGTGTTTATAAAATAACGTCTATTGCATTGATCTATAATTTATTAAAAAAATTTGTCGAAAGATTAAAGTTTTGGTTACTTATTGCAATATAAGCTTTTGTGTCATATGATCTTTCCATTAACAAATATTTTTTATAAAACTAGCTGGTTATAATCTTTTTATCATATATGAATGTGTTATATCTTATTAAATCAGGTTTTTATAGAGTGGTTTAAATTTATTTGTACACCTCCAATGTATCTTAATGACATATATATTTTCTGCTATGCTTTTTTTGTTCCGTTGCAGTTAAAAATAATAAACATGATTTTTATATAGTAGTCCAATTCAAATGTTTGATTAATAATTGTTAATAAATAATTTTGGAACATAAAAATTTGCTTTCTGTAAGTGTTATTATTTACAAAAAACTTCGATTCTTTTAATATTCCTTTGATATTATTTGAGGCAAAAATTACTTAACCATTCTACGCTTTTAAATGAAGCAATTTATTTATTAACATTACATTTACAGACAATATTAATATTACATTAGTTTTTTTATCATAATAAATTAATTAATTAACATTTTTATTTTATACTATTTAAATTTCTATTTTAAACGAATTCTTTTATTCCAAAGTATTCTAGTTGATACCTGTAAATTTGAATAATCATTCATCTTTTGAAAAAAGAAAAATCAGTTATATTCTCACTAATTAATTGTTGTATTAATTTCTATTAAAACTTTTATCTATAACTAAACTTGAAATGGAAATAGATTCCTACTATAATATTATATATAATTTTTCAATAAAATTATTTTTTTAACTTTTGAAGAGTAAATAATTATAATTGAAAATACATTATTCGATTATGTATTTCAAAAACCAATTTTTATTTTATTTATACAAATATTTGATATTATTGGAAACAACAAAAGCATACATATAAAGAAATTTATTATAAACTATACAGAGAAACTTGAATAAATAAAAAATCTTAAAAAAAAATTATTATTGATTATGTTAAAAAAAGACATTTAAAGTATTATTTTTGATTTTATAACTTCTAAATAAAATTCATTAATTAATATGAATGTCGTTTAATTATTTTAGTCAAAGAACGTTTAATTTGTGAATTATTTAACAAAAATAAATTTATGATCAGAAATGTAAGGTATAACTATAAATTAAATCCATTTAGGTAATAGATAATACAGATGAATGCGTATTAATTAATGATAATTTATTTTATTAATAGATCGAAACTTTATTAAATGCCCTTCTCTTACTATTAATGCTTTTATAGTAGGAGCAATTATTAAATGATTTTTACTATAATTTTTATAAGTTTAATTTTAGTATTTGTTACTGAAGAGGAAGTAAAAATTTTTATTATAAATAAAGGCTGAACAAAAATATGTGGTAGTAAATACAGCTGAATATGAAATAACTGAAAAAGACGTAAGTATAGATTTTTCAGGTTTTCCAAAAGTAAAATTATTATTTTTATTAATTTCTTAGATCTTGGAATTAAAAGGAAAAACTTTTCTATGTACATAATTATTATAATTTAAAATATCATCGCATATTGATGATTTAGAACAAGGTACAGATGTAAAATTATTTTCACTTGACTATTCTATTGAAAATGAAATTGTAATTTCAAAATTATTTTTAGAAATTTCTTTTAAAACTTAAAGAGAACAAAAAATTGCATGTATAATAAAATTAAATTTATAAGAAATTATATTTTGAAATTCCTAATTATTTTACAGGTGATTATTTCTATGGAAAAGACGTATAAAAATTGAAAATTCATGGATAAATATGAATATATTTTTGATAAAATTGCTGATAAATATGTATTTAATATAATAATAATAATAAGAAATATTTCGAATTTAAACATAATGGTGATGAATATGTAAATAACTAATTATTTAAGAAATTAGAAAGAAGCATACCAAATGACTTTGCAAAAGATCAAGAAAAAGAGTTTGAATTAATATCTCAAACTGTTCATGGTGTAATTGTAAGTATATATAAAATATTTACAGGAATATTCAATTATTGATCTCAGTTCTGAACTTGTAATCTTTTAAAATTATTCAGGGATATAACATTGAGTAAAAAAACTTAAAGTGCAGACGTTGATCAGAACCTTGTAAAGACTGAATGGGATAAATTATTTGATCAGGTTACAACTACACCAGCTGCTCCTAGAGAATAGCAGGTTATTAATAAATTATAAAATGGCTTAATTATTAATATTAATTACTAGTTTTGTTACCTCAGATGTTTTTTTATATAATTTTTTTAATGAAGAAACAAGGCTTTTATTCGTATTATTATATAAAACTTTATCTGAACAACCAGTAATCTAGACAATAAAAATTGGCAATTAAATCTAAAAATTAAAATTTTTTATGCATAAAGTATTCCAGCAACCATTATTTAAATTATGTTTATTATTTTTATAAATATAATTACCAAGAGAATTTTATTTTTTGTAAATTAAGATTTAATATTAAATGAATGTTAAATTTCTCATATGAGAACCATTTATTCCTATAAAAGACAAATAATTTTTTAATTCTTAAAATAAAATAAATGTTATTTATTAATCGTTTTAACTTAATTAAAAACATAAGTTTATTATTTAAATATTCTTACATAAAATTATACACCCATATTTATTCTAATATTTATTTTCATATTGAATAGCAGAATAGATTTTGAATTAAAAAATTTTTTTCATTATTAAAAAAAATTTTGATCATTCAGAATATTTATTCTCAACTTAATTCTTAATTATTATTATTTTTTTTTAATTAAATAAAAAATATATTAGTTTTTATTTTTTTGGATTCTTTATTAACATGAAATCAATTTTTTGATATTTTGAATAATTTTTGTTCTCTATGCATATATTTAATCATAAAATAAAAGTTTAATTATGATGATTTTTTAAATTAAATATCGTAATAACTATCTTTTTGATAATATTTATTGAACAATTCTATTTGAATTAACTATTTTAATTTACCATATATAAAATAAGCAGTATATTTTCATAAATAATTGTAAAAGTAATAATTTTTTGATTTTTTTAAAGAAATATTTATTTAAATATATACATCTTTTCACAATAAAAATATAATTATTTTTTTGTATTGATCAATGAAACTAAAATAAAAATCGTATATTTTTTTAATCAGGTATATTTTTTGTAATTAATTTATTCTTTAAAATAAAATTAAAAATAAATAAATATGTAAAGAAACCTTTTAGATTATAATTTTTTAATTCAAAATTTTTTTATTTTAATAATACAATATATTTTTCAATTTATTTAAGATGAAAAATTTTATTACATTTTTATAAATATTAACAGTAGTTCATAAATATTTTTTTTTAATTTTTTTCTGATAAAAAAAAATATAAAATATTTACATAATTTTAATAGATGAATATATTAAAAAATAAATAATTAAAAATAACTTAAAATTTTTATGATGTATTAAACAAAAATATCATTTAATAATTTTTTCAAATCATCAACTTTTTCCAAGAAATATAGTATTTACCATTTAAATAAATATTTAAAATAATATGTATTTTTGAAATTTTTTTAAGTGTTTTGAAATAAAATAATTAATAATAAATTATTAATTCATGAATTTTTATTTAAAATTACAGTAAAAATAACATTATTTTAATATTTTACAAAATCTTTAATAATTATTATTAGTAGATTATACAGTACCTCAAAACTTTTAATTTCTAAATTACATCTATAGAACTATTTAATTTTGTATATAGTATTTTTTAATAAAAGAAATAATTTCCTTTGTGTACGAAAAACAAATATAATATTTTTTTTATTAATTTTTAAAAAAAAAAGGTATAATGTACAGAATTTATTATTGATATATTACTTTCTTAGTAAATAAATAAATAAAAAAATATCAATTTAAACCTTAATATATAACATAATTAATTAATAACAAAAAATTGTGTTTTTATAATGTAGTTTTGTTAAAAAATTATATTTAAAAATTATTAATTATTTCTGTTCATATTTAAATTTCTATTCTTCGGATTTATACGTTTATCAAAATTTTTATTTCATTTCATACAATTGAAATATAAATTTATGTTTAAATACTATCTAGACTTTTTAGATAAAAATAATTTAAAAAAATAAATTTTGGCTTACTTAAATCACAGTTAAAATTTATAGAATAATTAACTATATTGACTTTCTTAATTAAATAATATTTTTTTTTTAAATTTTTAAAAATTAACTGAATTGTTATCAAGGATATGTAGAAAATTAAGAATAGTATAACTTATTAATTTTAAAATTATAATTAAAGAAATGTTTTTATTTTAATTAGAATTAGAATAATTTTATACCTTTTTATGTTAAAATATATTAATTATCAAAATTATTAAATTTCTGTAAATATCAAATTTTTAAACTTTTAATTCCATAATTACTTATTATGATTTATTTATTTATTTACTAATAATGCATCTTTAAAATTTTAAAAATTAAAAATTTTAATAATAATCAATGAATAAAGATAACCTTTTCAACATTTAAATTTATTTTAATTTTATATCTTTTAATGCATGAAATAATTTTAAATGATTTTTATCTAACAAAATTTAAATTTTTAAATTAATTTATTTTCATTTAAAGTTAAATAAATATTATGATAGATTGAACCAATTTTATATTTTACTTCAATTACATAAGATTTATAATTAAATTTTGTTACACTTATTAAACGTATTTCAAAATATTTTTTGTAATAACCTATCTAGAATTTTTTTTCTAAAAATTTATTTTTATTTCAATTTGATTTAAATCTTAATAGAAGAGTAAGAAATTTCAACAACTATTAAATTTTTTTAAAAATTATCAAAAAATAATATTTTTTAATAAAATTATTTTTATATTTTTAATAATTACTTTTATAATTTTATTCAAATTATTATTATAAAGTTGATTCTATTTTTTTAATCATTCGCCATATTTGATAAAGTATAGATTACTTTAAATATATATTAATGTACATATATATTACGTAAATAATTATAAAATTAAAATTAAAGTGAAAATTACTAATAATATTGTTTTTAGTTTCAAAAGTTTATTTTAATTTTTATTACATTCAATTATTAAAGTTTGTAAATAATGTTACTTTAAAATATTAAATAAAAATATTAAGTATCGATCGTATTATGAATAAAAATATATAAGAAAAAAACTTAAAAAATGTATATATATATATGATCAATATTTAATAAAATATTTCATTAATTTTGAGTATTATTAAAACCAAAAATGTCAGAATTATTACATGATATTACATAATAGTTATTTGTTTCAATAAATTTTAAAAATATTTTGGACTGTAAGCATAATGCAAATATTTATTATAATATAATTATAAAAAATATGTACAACAAGATTAATTAAATAAAAAAATTACTATTTACAATAAAATTACTATTTTGTATTTCACATTAATTATTTTACCAGAATTATAGGATTCTGACTTTTCATGGTTTTGCATAAATATTTTTAATTTACGAATATTAATTATTCTTTTAATATTTATCATTAATAATTTAAAAAATAACATAAATGATCAAAAAGATTTGTTTTAATAAGAATTAGATCACTAAACTTTTTAAAAAGTTATTTAAATACTACTAAATAAATCAGATATAAAATTAATTTACTATTTTAATTTTATAATTTTTACAATATAAAATTAAAAATTTAATATGTAAATAAAATTTTATTTTAATTTGTTGATTATAAAAAATATTAAATTTTAGCAAAAGAACTTTTTAATTGTTTTTTTAATTCAATATTATATTTAAATTGTTCCTATTGTCAATACTTAGTGTTTTGAAAAGATTTTTAATATGAAAAAGGAACTAAATTAATTTTTTCTTTAAACAAGATTATTTTTTCAAAATTATAAAAATTTCTTTGAAATTTTTTAATAATAAATAAAAATCATTTCTAACGCATATTTAAATCTCAAAAACAATATGATAATAATATCTGTGCTGCATCAATCAGATCCTTTTTCGTATTAATTTAGTTATTTGACATTATTTATATTTAAAATAAATCATAATTTATTCTATTTTATAATAATAATCATGGATATTTCTAGTAATTAAAATTTAAACAAGTTTGTAATTAAAATAGTATTCAAACTACTTTAAATACTACAAAATGTAAATTCGTTATATTTTAATTCAAGCTGCAGTAAACCATTTATTTTAAATTATCTTATTATATTTTAATATACATGACTGTTAATAATTATAAAAATCTTACTGTAACAGATCTAATTATACTTGTCTTTACATAAAAGATACTTAAAATATTTTATCATAATTAACAAAACATGATTTTTCATATATTATAATCATAAATATATATTTTGAATAATATGATAAAAGACTTCTGTTTATTTTTCATAATAATAAAAAAACATAATCTAAGATTTCGAAAGTTACCATTTATAATCAAATTTAATAAAATTACTAACTTCAGAAAAATTTGATAAAATTAATTTATATTTTTTCGTATATGGACAGGCATTTTTATATATAATGACTAAAAATTAGAGTTTTTTGAATCAGTTTGATTACATTACATTTTTTCAAATTATATTAATTTGTCAATAAACATTTCTAAAAAAAAATTTATGTTTAAAATATTTATATATAATTTTTTCTAAGATAGATTTTTTCTCCTGGCAATCTTATACATTTTATTTTTCTTAAGAGTTTCATAATAAACATTTATTTAAGATAGGTAACATTAGGATTTATATTATTTATATTTATAGCTAATTTTAGTAATTCAGTGTTTTTATAATGGTTTTATGAAGTTTATCTATTCTAACTAATTATGTTGTTTTTTTAATGCTATAAAAAATATCGATATGATTTTTAAAATAGATTTTATAGTAATTCTAGTTTAGATCAAATACTAAAATAATTTTATGATGTAAAAACACATTTTATATTTTATTTGTAAAATACTCATAAAAAGATGAAATATTTATTCGGATCAACTGAACTTTTTAGATAACTTGTGGAAAAAATGCAGTTGATATTTTACTTTGCTATATTTTAATAATATCATAAAAGTTTTAGATCAGCTACATATCATTCGATATGATATAATATTTAGCTGTATAAAAAAAGAAAAAAGTGATTCTTTGTTCATTCTAATTATTTTAATTTTAAACTAGTCCAAACTCATCATAGAAATTTTATAAAATTATTTATTCATTATTTTAAAAGGAAATATTAAAAAAAAACTTTTTTTTTCCTAAATACTAGATTTTTTGAAAAATTCAAACTTTTTAGAATAATTGGTTTACAAGCGTATTTAAGCAAGAGTTTTTTTTTTAAATATTCATAGTTTATTTTTTATTTTATTTATAATAAAGGGATTATTAAAAGTAAAATAAATCAAAAAATTTGTATTTGAATGTTTTGATCATAATTAAACATAAATATGTTTAAAAATTATTGCAAATTTGAGAATAAAAAATTCTTAATTATTAATAAATTGATATTGTTAATTTTTATCTTTTTTACAGTTTAAAATTAAATTTAAAAAAATTTTATAAAAATCATTGTTTTTGTGTTTAACTTCAAAAACAGCTTTTTAATTCTAAATATAAAAATGACATCAAAAATTAAAAAAGTGCTATTTTTAACATAAAAGGACTAAAAGAACTATTTTTGAAAATGCTCATAAAATTTCCTTTAAAATTTATTAAAAAGTGAACAATTTTATTTACATGCTAATTTAATTTTTTAATTAATATCTATTATTCTTTTAAATGTTTTAATAATATAAACAGATTTTTAAAATTTTTTTTTTAAAATATATAAACATATTTAAATAAAATAAGTTACTCTATTTAAGATTTCATAAAACTTGAAATTTTAAGGGAAGCAAATATTATTTAGGAACTCTTTGTTTTTTATTATATTAATAAAATTTTAAATTTGTAAAAATTTATTCAAACATATAATCGTAAATTATTTTAATTATTACATTATTAATTATTAAAATTGTTTAAAAATATAAAATATATATTTTGGTATCTACATTTATTTTAGTTTGAATTATTTATAATTTAATAAAACAAATTCATTTATTTTAGGAATATTTATAGTTAAAAAGTAAGAGAACAAAAAAAATTATAATTAAGATTTTAAAAAATTAAAGTGAGAGATAATTATATGTAGAAATAATATTTTTTGAATCAATATTTCAAATTCAACTTTTAATATTTAAATTTCTATTATAAAAATATATTATCGAATATAATAAATATAATTTAAATATTTAAGAATTACATTAATACTATTTTTGATGATTTATTTGACTTTTTAGAATTTTAAACAAATAATAAAAATTAATTTTATATAAAATAATTAAAAACTACACAATTGTTATTAAATAAATATGAGTTACTAATTATTTTATCATTGTGTATAATTCAAAATAAGCACTAACTAAATTTTTTTCAAACAAGATATAACCTCATTTATGTTTAGATAATACTCATTTTTTTAAAAATATTATTTTTATGAACTAATTTATATTGTTTTACTCGATTTATTTTTAAATCCTTTTTATTTGTATACATTTAAAATAAATAAATAAATAATTAAAGAATTTATTCAATTTTCAAAAATTAATCTGGATAAAAATTTATATTTATAAAATTATTTCAAAAATAATTTTAAATTTTAAAACAGAAACTCCTAAATAAATATTTATGTAAATAAAATAAAAATAAAATAATATTTAAATTTTGTATATAGATTAAATTAATGGTTTTCAGTTATATTTTCTTATATTGCATTATGATTTTATAATAAATTTTTTAAATTTTTTAATCTTTAAACTAATCTTTATAAATATGTATGTATAGCTAATGAAACTAAATCGGATATCAGTATTAATTTTTAGAGCTTGAGCAAAATAATAATCAAGATTTTTCAAAATATGAGTTTATCTACAAAATTAACTTTTATGTTAACATGGTTTCAGTTAATTTTTTTTCTTAATTCAACTTTATCTTTAGAAAATAATGTTTTTAGATATGCTAATAAAAATTGAATAATTGCAAAATTTTTTTTTAATTTTTTTTTAATTTTTTATCTTTTAACTTCTAAAACAAAAATTTTTAATTTATAAAATTAGATATGTTGGGTTTTTATAAAAGTATATAAATTTATACTGTATCTACTCTGTTAACCGCAATCTCTCCTAATCGCAGCTAAAAGTCAATTCAATTAATTAATAAATCGATCAATCATTACTAAAAATTTTTAATATTTTTTTCATTTACACAGGAATAACTTTTCCAAAAGAAAATTTTTTAGACTAATTATTAATAAAAAAATTGAAATTATAAGATATTGTGAAGCCAATCCTAATGAAAATGATAATCAAATTGATTATGTATTTGCTCATACAAGCTAAAATCATGTTTCCCGAAGAACGAATAATGTTTAAAATTAAAAAAAAATGAATTATTGAAATAACTATGATTTGGAATTAAAAGAAAAATATCAAAATCCAATATTAAAAAATGGTACAATCGATGAGAAATTATCTGGTTGTATAGCCTTGATCGATTTTGTCGTTAGAATAACTAAAGACATCATGCTAATAAAAAAAGCTTTGTCAATTGATAGACTTAGAAAATAATGAATTTCAAAAAGTTAGTAGGATGGCTGTTTAAATTAAAAGCAAGATATGAACTCAAACATATAAATGACATGGAGAATAATTGACAACTGAAGCTTCAAATAATAAAGATTTTTAAAAAAGGTTATTAATGAAAAAATACGTTTATATGGTCCGGTAAATGTACTCAATGCGGATGAAAATGGTTTTTAGTATAATTTAATCCCGTCCAAAACCTTGCTCGTAAATGTAAGAAATGGGTATAAATTTTTAAAAGATAAAATATCCGTCCTTTAATGTGCAATTATAAGGGGAACAAAAAATATTAAAACATATATTCATGACTAAGTTTGTAAAATAACGTTATTTTAAACAATTTCCGAATGAAACATAGCATTGTCAAATTCATCTAGAGGTTAATTAACTGCTCAGATTTAAAAAAAAATGCTTTTGAGAAATATATTTTTAGTTCTATAAAATAAGAATATTTTTTTTAATTAATTATTGAAAATCAATTAATTACATCGTGTTGATGTCGATTCAAAATCGATAAAAAATTATTTTTGTAGACAAATCTAATATCATTTCTACAGCAGTTAGATCAGGGTGTAATAAATTCGTTGAAAAAAAGTTTTATTAAAAACATATTTTTTGATATTATTAAAAAATTGAAAGTTGGTGTAATAATATAGATTACTTATAAAAAACTGATAATTAAGGATGCAGTAAATTGGATATATTTTGTTTGGAACTAATAGTTAGCACCAAAAATAATAAACTTTGAATAATATTTAAAATGGTGTTTGGGGATAGAAGTCTCAGAAATAACCGTACAATACCAATTTAATTTATTTGGTGAATTTATTAAGAGATCCAATATTTTATATCTTTTTGGCTAAGGGAAAGTTTAATGGTCTTTATATTAATAAATAATACATGATGATGAGAACAGCAGATAAAACGAATAATTTAATTACTGATAAAAATAATTAAGTTTGTGATTAATAGGAACACGAAGTAATTGAAAAAAAAATACTAAAAAAAAGTATATAATACGTTTCGAGTGATAAAAGACTTTTTTTATCAAGGTTTCTTAGACCCAAATGCAATAAATGGTATTAACCAAATTAGTAAGGCTTGGAACAATATTTAGAAAACAGCTAAATTGGATGATTTTTTAATTATAAAGTTAAGCATATTTATTATGATATTTTTCTATCAATCTGCATTTTCTGTCAATCAAGCTTTATGATTAAAAACACATTTTTTTACTGTCGCATTTTTGTCCCATGAAAGTAGAAACTGTATGTATGTATTTATAAGTTATTTTAGAATGTTATAAACATATAATATAAAATTTTATAAAGATTCTCAGATATTAATATTTCATGATTAAATTACTATTCAAAAAATTATATTTTAGAATTTAAAATAATGCAAATTGAGAAATAATGTAAAATAATTATTTATTGTGTATATTTTTCTGATGCGATATAAATAATAATTATGTATATATTTATTTAAATATTACTCAAAAACAAAATTGCAAATAAAGGCTCTTAATTTTGTGAATGAAAATAAGCAACCTGTTTATTTTGATAAACTTTTTAAATTGAGAATATTTATAATATTTAAAATAAAATATTTAATAAGCATTTTAATAAATATTTTAATTAAATCAATTAAAAAACTCAATTTTTATGTATATTATTATTTATAACAATTTGAAAATTTCTCTTCAAATTAAATAAAAAAAAATCATATTCATCTTAAAATGATTTAATTAAAATCGTTTTGCCCTTATTATATTAACATACCAAAATTTATTTTTATAATAAATTCTTTCTAAATAAATTATTTTTATTATAACAGTCAATTTGATTTAATAATTTAATGATTATTCAAAACATTTTTTTTTAACTTTACAATTTTATATCACCTAATATATAAATATATTATTATTATCGTAATGATTCTTATAAAATACTCAACAAATTTTTGTATCGATCCAAAAAATTGGTTTAAAAAAATATATATAAATTTTTGTGAATATTAAAAATTTTAACTATTTTAAAAGTTAAAACTTGAGTTATCATAAGATAAAATATCTATATTTTAGTTCTTTTTTAAGCGTAACATTATAATTATTTTCAGTATATTGAATTGCAGATTTATTTTTATTTACTGCTAATTTTAATATTATTTTATTTAACAATAATAATTTATAAATTATTTGAATGTAACTATTTTATTTTAAACTATTCATTATTTTAATTTTAAAAAAATTATTTAGAAAATTTATCATTTGATTGAATTATTATTTCTATAATGTAAATTATTTTTCTAAATAAATGTTTTCATCTTTGATATATAACTATTTTTAAATAAAGATTTTAAATTTTGTTAATTGATACAAAAAAAATTAAATTAATTTTAATGGAATACAATATAGTTTTAAATTATAATATTTGAAATTATTTTGATTTTATCGCTTCATACAAAAACATATTAATCTTATTGTATTTAAAATTAATTAATTAATTATTTTTCTTAATTTTTATACTGAATAAAAAGGATTTCAATAAAAGGATGAGACCAGTACAATAATATTTAGATAATTATTTTACATTAAATCATAATAAAATAATAATTATAAATAAATATATAAAATAATAATAATATGAATATTTTTTTATATTGTTTTTTTAACTATGTAAAAAATTATTATTGAATTCATAAAAATAAAAATTAAAACTTTAACAATTTGGGTTATTTATATAAAAAAATCATATAACTTATCATAAATTATAACAAGAAGGTTATAATTTAAATTCTTATAAATAAATTTCATTTTATTCAAAAAATTATTTATAAATTGTTAAAATAAAATTTCAATTGAATTATATTATATTATATTTAAAAATAATTTTATTTTAAAAATATACAAATAAACCTTCGTTTTAATATATTATTGTTAATAAATTTTTATAAAGAGTGTTAAATTTTTATTATTAACATTATCTTCATTCTTTGTTTTAGATGCTTTATAAATAAAATTTAAATTGAAAATATTAAATATTATTTTTATTTGAATATATAATTAATTAACAGTAAAAGACCCTAAACACTAATTATATTCGGACTCAGAAATAAATTCTGTAATACGGTTTTTTTCTGTTAAGGCTAATATTTTTTTTTATTATTTAACAAAACCAAATAAATTAAGATACTTATTTTAATTAATAAAAATCAAATACTGTGTTATTTTTGATTGCCTGTTCCTTTCTTGTAAAAAACGTCCATTCAAATCATCTCAAACCTTTTAAAGTTTTTTATACTCAGTGTAATTTTCCGCATTCCAGAAGTAATATTTTTGACTGTTTTGAACGGATCTATTGCTTCTTGGATTTTCACTTTTCTCTATTCCGGCATTAAACTATCTTTCGAAATATTAATAAAAAATCTAATTTTCTTGATCAGCTAGGGTATTAATTTTTTGAATATTGTTGCACTAATTATTAAACGTATTTAAATAATTTTTTGAGGTGGAAATATCTGATTATTCTTTTGACTTGACATTGATAAAATTTCAAACAATACTTCAGTAGAAAATTTTATAGCGTGATTCAAACAAAAAAAGATAAATGAATGATCATAAAAACTTCTTATTACTTGAGATATTACATCTTATTAGCTGTTTTATATCATTAGAATAGCATCAAACAAGTTTACAGTATGTATTTTATTTCTCTGTGGTATTAAGGAAATCTATCAACGATTGTTTTTTCTAATTCACTTTAAAATACATTATAAAGCAAACATACATAGGATGTAATACACTGTTTGTGTTTAGAGTGTGTAAAAATATTTAAAGTTTGTTTTAATATTTTATTTGAATTATGTGTAAGCACAAGTTCTCCACCCAAAGATAGATATTTTTCGGGTTTTTTTTAAGTTCGGCATTCCATTCTAAGAAAACTTTTTATAAAATATCATAGGTCATCAATGCATTCTTATTTGCATAATATTTAACATCTTCTATTTATTTATTTTGAAAAATTTCCGTTTCAAATTTTTCTTAAGTATAGTTGTCAAAATACATTCACCTGTAATACTTGGTCAAAATAAAACAGTAAACATATCTTTTAATATTTTTGTTCCTTAATTAACATTGCATTTCAATTTAAATGTTTTAAAATGAGACATGCCAAACAACAGCCCGGTTTAATCGACATAAAATGGGTTTATTATGTCGTGAGACTTTTGGATTTCTATCCCTTTTTTATATTACCAATCTGAAATAACTACTAAATTAATACCTTTAGACTCTCTAAATATACTACCAAAGATTATTCAGTTTCTGTTTCTGAATTTTGGAGACCAGCTCGGATACCTTGTAAAAATTCTCATTCATCTCATACTTAGTTGAATCATTTGCTTTTTGTAATAAAAAGTGCGTTTTAATTTGTATTTTTTTTGTATTTAAACTTTCTACCGTTCGGATCAATTTCTCTTTAATCACTAACCCTGTCGAATTCTTAACATTTTTAGTTGCTCATAATATTTACCTTATTATACTAATCAATTGTTATTTTGTGATGTTGATACTATAAATTACTGATGCAGATTATTTTTAATTTTTTTGCTAGTAATGCTTTTGTTTTTCCAGTATCAAACTCACAAAGTATTAGAAATTTTTGCTTTAGCGTGAATTTTTCCTTCCTTTCTTCAGTTACTCATTATTATAAGCAATAAATAAAAGTATTCTATTTATCAGTAAACCCTCAAAAGCAAATTTTTTAATTCATGAATTTTAAAGAAAAACAAATTAAGACATAAAAGAGGTTTAAGCTACAAAATTTGTTTAAATCAATATTTTTAAACTAGTGGTTCCAAACAAATTTTTGACGCCACTACTTAATAGATTTTTCTAAATTATAGCTGCGCCAGCAATAAAACTTTTAATTTACCTAAAGTGTTATCCGTTGTTAATAATAAACACTCGGTATTAGACATCTAAATATGCTGATTTTAGTTAAAATTTATAGAGTTACAAAATTTTACGAAGTTTTTTTGTAATGTTTAAATATATTGTAACAGTTTGAATATGGGTTTTTATTATTGTGTGTATAGCATAAAAAATGATTTATAAAAAAGAATTTTTGTTACATTTTTCAGAAGTTTGGAAAAGAATACGATCTTTTACAATATTATAATTGTGCAATCTATGAAATACCAATTAAAGCACATACAATCGAAATTATCACATTTTAAATAACGCTTATGTTTATAATAACTGAAATAAAATATTGCATACTAAATTAATCTTTTAATTATTATTGGCGTTACGAAACTTAGTTCTGCAAAAACTAGGATTTAATAACGATAATTCTGCAATTCTTTGTTTTTAGGAAAATGGGAAATTTTTGGAACGGTCTATGCAAGAGCACAACAATGATCATCTTCTGCAGCTAGTTTACTTCTGTATTTGCATTTTATATCAAAATAGGTTTAAAATCCTTATTTGCAAATTAAGTTTGTTGAAAAAGAAATTAGTAGGTGCAAAACAATTCCGCATAGAACGGGATACAATTTCAGAGACTATCCATAATTTGGTAATCGACATTCAAGAGTTATCACTATTTTTGCGTTGCTAGTAATAAGTTCAATAAATTCTAGTTTAAAATCTTTTTGAACATCTTTAAATTTTATTGAAAATGCATTTCTAACAAGTATAAATTGGCTATTGGGTATATATAACAAATAACAGGAAATTTTTTTTTCAAGAATTCTCAAATTTTTTTTTGAAAAATTTATTGTTCTTTTCATTGTTTCCTTTTTAATATTATTTTATTTAAAAAAAAGAAGATAAATTTCACAAATTAATTCTGTTATAATATAATTTTTTTTGCAGAGTTGAAGTTGTAATTGAAATTTTCTAATTTTTTCTACAAATTTAGAAATGTCGTATTCAACCTTCACCCGATAAATTCATTTGGTTTAAAATTGCAAAAATATTAATCAAATATTAGATTATAGTAAGTTTTTTTTTCTACAAAATGTGCTTACTATTGATGTTGAGATTTTTGCTTCAAAAATGTTATAAATTTAACAAAAAGATAAAATTCCCGTATTAGAACTTGATACCTCCATAACAGTCTTACATCATAGAGAAATAAAGTAAAAATTTTGATACATTTACCTTACTGAACATTTTGAAAAGTGTTGGGAATTGAAAGCACAAGTTTTTACAAAATTCACGAGCATTAAGTAAGATTTTACTCCTTTCATTGAATTCGTATGACGAAAACTTTGTTCTTAGCACTTGTCGATGAATCCAACAGGTAGATCCAATGAATTTCGGTAAAACTTTGATCGCTAAATGTTAGAAACTAGACCTAAACCCTAACATTGATGTAGCATAATCACTGCAAATACCACTAACACTTTTTAATGAGATGTCAATTTTTTTGAACAAAATATCGACTGTAGGAAATACATCTTAGATAATAGTTGTTGTTTCTATTATTTTTTATTACAGAAATTTATCTTAAAATTATCCATCGTATAGATAGCTAACTTAAACTAGTAATTGTAAGGACTTTGCCACATCCATGTAATTTATAACATTGGATAATGAAAAATCACAATAGTGCAAATTTCATTTTGTTAATGACCTTCTTAATAATATTATCAGACATGTCTTTTACACTTCTATTGATCATGTTATTAGACAATAATTTTGTATCCAGTTTCTTAACATATTTAATTCCAAGAATAATACGAAAAATATGCTTTTTCGCTGGCAACTGCAATTCTTAATCAATAGGGTGCAGTTGTTTTGTTTGTCCATTCTAAAAGTAACAAAATATGCAGCATTAATAGTGAATATATTTTGTTGTAGACAATTACCACCCGAATCAAGTTTATTTTTATTTACATGATCTGTTTTGTTTTCAAAAACGCGACATCTATGCTTGTAATTATTGAATGTTTGGACTTAAAATGCCTATTCAGTTTGTTCACATTAATTAATTCCAGTGACAAATTTTTCTAGCAAATAACGCTTAGAAGCGCTTCAACACACCCTGAAAATAATAATTAAAGGAATATATAAAACACTCTTCACTAAAATTGCTTTTCTTAAAATTTCTCTTTTTATTATTCATTATTATGGCTCAAAAAATTCCCGAACGTTAAAAATTTTGAATTTAAAACGCAATTTGCTTAGCTTTAAAGTTAAAAAGGTGAAAAAATCTTGGGCTGATAATTATACGATCTAAAACACTGTTTCGGCGCAAAAATAAATAGCTTAATTTAACTCTAAAATAATTTTTTGGAATTTAATAAAAAGAGTTGAATCGATAAGAGATTAATTAATTAAAAATTTTAAGTTATATAGATTGCTAAGAATCGAAAAAGCAATTCGATTTTACAAGCTCCTTAGTGTATAATTTTTGCATATAATTAAAATAATAGTAAAAAAATAGCGAATAATTTAAAAGAAATTATTTTAAGAAAGTCAGTCTGCCCGAAAAATTTGTTAAGCTACTCTCATCAGGATCCCCATCCAAACTACGGGAACCCAAATTTCTAACGAATTACAATTTTATTTAAAGTTGTTTTCTTGTCTATTATAATAATTTAATTTTTAAAAGCTATTAATTATAAATTCAAATAATTTTAAGAAAAAATATTTAAATAAAATAATTTTATCAAATATATATATTTAACATTTAAAAATATTTATACAATATACTTTTATTTTTCAACTTACGTGTATCATAAAAAATATATTTTAATAATTAATTAAACAAAACATAACATAACATAACAAATATATTTTTTCATTATTATTTTGAAAAGGGAATAAATTTAATTTTTAAATAATTAATGTTATAAGAAAAATTAAATTAGATTTAAGAATAATCAACAAAATATGTGAAAAAGAAAATTAAGCTTAATATTATTATATTTAATATTTTTTGGTAAATTAGTTGTGTATAATGATGATTTAAATATTTTAATATAATAAATCAAAAATACCTCATTTATTCTTATAATTAATTGTAAATATTCGAGTAAATAAATAATTAAATTATTTTTTTAAAACTTTGGATCTGTTTTTAATTTTAAATATTTATTTCACACCAGAAAATTCTAATTTTAATGTAAAAATTTGAAATTAAATATTAATTTAATAACTGTAATGATATTATAATTAAATAGAGAAATAGTTCAGGCGCGAAATTTTCCATTTATAGGCGAGAAACCAAACCTGTTAAAAAATTTTATTAATTTAACCCAATGAAAGCAATAGAATTCGAAACAAAATTGATGAAATGGAATATTTATGAACTGATTGAGTTTTTACATGAATCTATAATTTTAGTTAGAGAAATGACCTGTGACTCATATAATAAATTCATGATTTTATTAAACAACAAACAGCTGAAAAAATGGATTTGTATGGAGATGAAATAGTAATATTTGGATTTGAAAACAAGATCGATGAAATATCAGAAAATTTTATTTTTTATCTAATTTTAATTTAGAATTAAAAACAATTTTTTTGATTCTAAATAAATGCTGTTGTTACCAGCCAATAGATAAAATTTTAAAACAAATGGGAATAAGAAAATAAATTATATCAAACATAATTAAAAAAATGGTTTTAACAATAGGGACTGTTAATTTTAGGAACATTAAACTAGGTGGAAAATATAAAATAATTCAGGTTGATGAGAATATGTTAAAAAATAAGTGTAAAAGCTACCAAAGCCGCTCTTCAACAAACAAGACTAATGCTTTATATCATTTTCAATATCAAGTTAGAAAATCAAGATTAATGGCTGATGAAATACCAAATAAAAAGTAAGAAAATATTATCCCAATAATATGTAATAATATAATAAATGGAACAAAAATTTGGATTGATGAAGAAAAAACTTATTTGAAATAAGGTGAATTGGCAACATTTAGAACTCAGTTTGGCAGAAATACGAATTTATAAATAAAATTACTGGATCAAATACTAAATCAGTCGAGTAATTAAATAATTAGCTTCAATAGTAAATAAAAAGAACAAAGGAATCAAGACTAAATTAGGACAACTATTTTTGAAAGAATTTTATTAAAAATATAAAAATAAACACGAAAGGTTATTAAAAATGTTTGAATTGATAAAATTTAATTATTATTTTTTAGGCTAGAAAACGCGCCTGATATCAATTTAGGCCAGATTTCCCTTCTCATTTGTGATATTTTATTCCCTTAATATAAAATATGCATTTTGATTTTAATATCAATTAATATTAAAATATTATAGAATAATTGTATTTGGATTTTTATTAAATTAAAATTTAAAATATATTTCTTGTAATATCTAAAATATTATTTTATTCAATTTCAAATTATTGAAAATAATAGTTAAATATATTATTATAAAGTACTTAAACATAATTATATTTAAAATATAGACTACTTTATTTTTAAAAACAAATTAATTCAATTTTATTATTTGTCAATAATAATTCGACTCTTATAAAAGTATTATAGACTGAAATTATAAAAATTTAAAAATAAATAACCTTTTAATATAATTAATTACTAATTTTTTAATTTTCATTTTCTAAAAAATATTAATAAAAATTCTTATATAATGTAGAATTAAATTTATCAATATACTATTTTATATAGTTTATTTTTTGAATAATAAGTTAACTATATTATTTTAATATTAATAAAAAAGTAGAAATTTAAATTGATTTATTTTTGTAATTTTATAATGAAATTTTGTTTTATTAGTAATATTTGATTCTTTTTATAAAAGCTATACAAAACATTAATATTAATAATATTTTTTACTATTTAAATAGAATATTTATACATCTAATATTTTTTATAATATAAAACTAAATATTTTGAAAAAATATTAAATAAGACTTAATTAAAAACAAGATTAATTTTATTTGATTTAAATATAAAATTAATTTTAAAAATTTCCTTAAAAATTTAATTAATTTTTTTATGAACAAAATTAAACTTATTTTTTTTTGCTATTAATTATGATTTGCTAATTTATTTTTTAATAAAATTAAAGACTTATAAAATCATGTTTACATATTTTATTTTGAATTAAATATAAATCATCTGTAATTTTTTAAATGACAGATTTCCTAGATACAAGTTTTTACTTAAAATTAAGTTTATAATTGAAACTCTAAATGTAACTAAATTATGTTTATTAGATAAAAATAATTTTTTTTTCGTTAATAAATATAAATTAATTTATTTTTAAAATTAAAAAAAATGTAACTTTTTAGATGAAAACAAATTTCGGTACTTTTGAGCTTCGTCCCAAGCTTATTTATTAAAATAAATTAATAAAATAAAATAACGATTTGTTTATTATCCTTTGTTAATTAAACCTAAATCTTTTTGCGGTATTATTTATTTAAGCATTGATTTTAAACTTAATTATTTTCGAAATAAAATGGACATTAAATTGTTAACAAGCATAAAAAAAAAAATTTTTATCACCTTATTAGTAGAATCTCCCATAAATTATGCAAAGATTTATGTTTATTGCCTTAAGTTAGAGTATGTTTCTGATGCGGACATTATATTACAGAAGTTGAAAGAGGAAACTCTAATTTTAACTAAATGTAGAGATGTGCAAGACCATTTTTTGAAGCAGTGGAGTATTTGAAAGGCAGTTATATTATAGGATCCTAATTTGAACTTAAAAAAGATCTTCAATTTATAAAAAAATGGTCTTTTGAGGATCTCACTTTTTAAAAATGCAAACACAAACTAGATTTGCATAAACACTTCTTTGTTGTTAGACGAAATATTTTACTAGAAGTGTGTTTCTAAATGCTGATGTCTTAAACCAGCATTCCGAATGGTGGAGAAGGAGTTGAGGTACAAATGGATGAAAGTTTATTTGTAAGAAGGTAATACAATGTTGGTAGGGTCTCCACGCAAAAATGAGTATTCGGTGGAATAGAGACTACTACCAAGGATGTTCTCATCGTGCCGTTGCTCAATAGAAATGCTAACTTGCTCGAAAATTTAATAATTCAACACACAAGGCTAGGATCAATAATCTTATGTGTTTTATTGGACTGAGTATTATCAAATATCTTCCTTAGGCTATCACCACATAAGAGTCAATGAGTACCTAAATTTTGTTGAACCTAACATTCTTGCTCACACATAAGCAATGAAAAACACCTGAATGAGACCTTTAAGAAGAAACAAGAATCAAGGAGGAACAAAAAAAGAATTTGTTCCAAGTTATTTCAATGAATCCAAGTAAAGATAAAAATACGGTATCCATACATCTTAATCAATTATTATTTTACATATACCAGAGATTTATAAGTTTTACAACCTTTAATAATTTTTTATAAGCATTTTTAATAGATATAAATCTTTCAAATTAATTGTAAATTTATTTTTTTTTAGTAAAATATTTTTTAAAATAAATTAAAACTAATTAAAAACTCGTTTAAATAAATATATAAAATAATAATTTTTACATTTTATTTTGAACATTAATTATTTTTAAAGGAAAATTTAAAATAAAATTATTTTTTATATGCTTTAATTATTTATAACAATAAATTAAATTGATTAAAAATTTCGTATATCTTCTATTTAATTCACTTCAGGGGGAAAACAGATAAAATGGTTTAAATTAAATTAATTCATTATTATTTTATATATTTATTTAAACGATTTTTTAATTAGTTTTAATTTATTTAAAAAAAATATTTTACTAAAAAAAATAAATTTACATTTGGGAAAATTCCGAAGAGATCCACAATTCAAATTAAATAATGTAAAAATAATTAAGAAATTTAATTATATTAATAGTAACTATTTTATAATTTCCTCTCAAATTAAAATTTTTTTTTATTGCTCTAATAATATTTTTTATAAATTATATTGAGTATAAAATTATTCATATGAAAATAGAAAATGACCATAAATAAATTAATATTAAATTAAATTCTAGCTATTTATTATAAAACAAAAGATATTTTTTCGTATATTATGAAACAAATTTTAATAAAATAATTGATAATAAAAATAATAGTAATATTAATAGTAATATTTATAATAATAATATTTAATAATTTTTATAATAACATTTAATAATATTTATTATAATATATAAAACTATTAATATTAATAATAATTAATAATAATAAAAATAATATTTTTAATAATGGATAATTTGTAAAATGGCACGTTTTTTAAATAAATTTATAAAATGGCAGGGTTGTTTAATAAATTGAGCAAATGGTTAATTTTTTGTTATATTTAAAAAAATAGCACATTTTTTTTATAAATATGATTCTGGAAGTTTTTTTTATAAATAAAGATGTCTACCTTTTTATATATATAAATATATAAATAATATTTCCTATCTTATAAACCCAAAATTCAAATATTTTGACCTTAAAACAACCACCAAAAATTCGATAAAAATTTAATAATTTTTGAACTAAGTACGAATGCTTCTTATTCTGGTCCTCCCTCATGCTCTTCTTGCTGAAGGAATAGATAAATCAGTTCTAATATGATTAGTTGATGACAATCTTTATATATTTTTTAAAAAATAACTGTAATTAATTTTCACTTGATTCTGCCTATGACAAAAATCTGATGGGATAAATATTATTATTTTATATAATTGCACATATATGTTTACATGGTATTACCATATCAACTTCTTTTTTACACTTACATGTTTTATTTAAAAGATTGATATGTATTTTTGATTTAATAAATAAATATGGTTATTAGAAGCTGTAATTGATAATAATTACTCTTGTAACGTGTCTCTATTCAATATTTTAAAAAAAGAATCAAAAAGCTGGCATGTAAATCGTCTTTTTAGGTCTTTCATTATATATTGCTATTTCATAATTATTGTTAGATAATATCAAATTTAATATATCTTAATGAATTAATTTTTTTTAATGCAGAATTTATTGATTTAACAAGATTAGTTGTAGTTTTTCTTAATTTTGATATTATAATCTTTTAAATGACTCATGTTTTAATGAAATTTTTAGTTATTTTTTCATAAAATCGTATATTCCTTTAATTTATTAACCTCATATTTAATTAAAATTCAGCTTTTGAACATGTATTAACAACTTTCTAATTAACCTAATCAAAATGCTATCTTTGAAGTCTTTCTTAAGGTTATTGGAAACATTTCTGACACAATATGATTCGAAACAAAGTAGGATTATTCCATTCGCACATTTTAAATGCCTTTTTTTCAACAGAAAAAACTACAACTTCACTATGATTAATCAAAATATTTCTATTTAATAGTTTTATGAATAAATTCAAACTTGAATAATTATAATTTCCAATTTTAGCAGCAACGGATAAAACTAATTTGTCACAACTGTTTTGAGAAACGGCTATCAAAAGATTATCTTTATTAAGTCCTTTCAAAAATGATCGATCCAAATAAAGTAATTTTTTTGATTTTTACAAAATACCGTGATGCATACTATAATAAAAAAAAATATTCTAAAAAATTATTATCTGAACATTTGCATTCTGAAAAATCTCCATTTAATCGAATTTCTTCAACCAATGAAGGTATAAATGCATATGAATTTTTCTAATATTAATCCTTTTGATTTTTTTGCATACTTAATTGCATACCAAGTACTTTGATGTGGTACTGTATATTGATATTCAGTCCTTAATTTAATAATTAACAACTTTCTGTTAATTATCATTAATGTTAGATTTTTCTATAACTTGTTTTTTGCACAGGATTTTTTGTTTCTAATTACCTGATTTCCTTTATGGATTGGATTCAAAATTACAATAATGCATTTTGATTTTATAATTACCTAAATTGAAGTAACCTTATAATCACATGATGTTTCTTTGCATTTGATTGAAATATGGTTTGAATTTCGTTTTTTTTTATTTGAAAATTTATTCATTTTTCCAATGCTGAAATTATAATGTATTATTAAAAGTCTTCTTTTGTATCAATCTGCAACTTGACAGGAAAATCTTTAGGTAAATTTAATTAAATTACTGTTTGATTAATAACTTTCATGAGATAAAGAAACATCTTATTTTATAAAATTTATTATAAACTTCCCATTTTACAAATTTATTCAAAAATCGTGCCATTTTACAAATTAATAACAATAAACGGGCCTTGGTTCAGAATGTTCCTATTTTAAATTATAGTTTTATGTATATTATAAAACAATCTTTTATATATATTTAAATAAATTATTTATATATACTAATCAATTTTTAAATATTTAAAAAATGTAGTTTTAAATTAATAAATTATTAATATTTTTCTTCGGAAACTTGAAAATTACCTTTTTGATTATTTTCAAAATAAAATTTATTTTTGATTTATTAAAAATTATATTTTTAAATAAAATTTTAACAAAATAATTTTATAATCATATTATGCAACATTTCAATTTTATAATATTAAATGTATTAAAAATGAAAAATAATGCATTTATATATTAAATTATCATAGTAAAATTGTTGGATAATAATCATTTATAAATGATTCATTTTTCTTAAAATTAATAATTCTTATTATATTATTAGCAAATAATAAACATCTACAAATTAGTATTAAAATTTATTATAGATAATTCAATTTATCTATTTTAAATTATTATTTATTTTAATAAATCAACTTTTTTTTTTTGAATTAATTTATGTTTAAGACAACAAGATTTATTAAATCATTTTAAACTTTATCAATATTTTCCACTGGAAAGAATAGTTTATTTTCAAAATGACTTACTTAAGTTAATTAAATATTATTTTATTTATAATAATAAATTTCAAAATGTTATTATTTATTTTGTATGTTGTTTTTATGTTATTTTGTATTTTTAATTTTTTTTTGCCATAGTGATTAAAAATCACAGCGGGGATAGCTCAGTTGGGAGAGCGTTAGACTGAAGATCTAAAGGTCCCTGGTTCGATCCCGGGTCACCGCATAAATTTTTGGTTTTACCTTGATTGTTCATTTTAATTTCAATTATTTAACTAAGCATTATTTATTTAATTAAATAATATTATTTTTAATATAATATGTAAAATATGATATACATTATGATTTATATTAAAAAATAAAATTTTGTTATAAAAAAATTAATTAATAATTGAATTTATAAATTTAAATTAGTAACCATTCCCAAAAAAATAAAATTATATCATTTTTTGATTTCCTATAATTTTATAATTAATAATTAGATAAGAAATTGTGATCTTGTTTTTTAAATAAAATTTTCATAATATAAATATGCTAATATTTATTTTTTTAATCATATTGTTCCGTCGTAATTTTTTTTAAATTCTTTTTATGAATAGAAATATTATAATTTCTTTTTCTATAAAGTTTTTCTTTAAAGCAAAGCTAAATTTAATTTATTAAAAATGAATATAATTATTAAAAGTCTAGATTTTATGTGTTATGTTTTTATAATTCGTAAATTAGAATTAATATTTAAAAGTTAGATTATAACAATATAGAAAAATAAATGATCATGTTATTTATTAGATTAAAATTTAATTTAATTTTGAGTATAATTATTATAATAATTATTAATTGAAAACTACTAAATAAATTTTCCATTTATTTTTAAATTAATTTACAATATTAAATCCAACTTAATAAATAAGAAAGTCTCTAAAAAAATTAGTTTGAATTAAAATAACATATGAAATAAAAAATATAAAGATATATTTCCATAAATTCAAATAATTTTTTTTTCAAAATAAATAAATAATGTCAAACTTAGCATTATGTTTAAAAATAGTTAATCTTTTAAATTTTATTTATATATATTAATTTTGGTATATTAAATTTCAATTAAATTAATGTAATTATATTTTTTTTTATTAAAATAAAATCAAATTTACCGTCATTTTAAAACTAATTTTTTTTTTAAATTTAAAAGACATTTATTATTACATTGAAATAATCATTTTATATTCAAACCTTTATATATATAGTAAATATTATTAAACGAAATAAATTTTTAGTATTATTTTTAATGTAAATAATGATTTTATGTAATTAAATAAATTAATTATTTCTATAAATATACAATACCATATTAAGGAATAATTAAAAATAGTTTATGGATAAAAGTATTATTGTATTATCTTCTGATCAAAGAGTATAATTGTTACTATAAATATTTTTGTGTAAATAAGCTTACATATATATATATATATATAGTAATAGGTATCATAAATTAAATTATTTGGTTGAATAGAACATTATTAATAAAACTTATATTAATAAATCATTAGTACTTCATTTTATTATAATCTGAATAAATTTATAATAAATATGTCTTTTATAAATATATATACTGTAAAGTAAAAAAATTACAGACAATCTTAGATTATCATGTTTTAAGAATCGTTTTAACCATAATTAGGATTTAAATCAACTACAAAAATTATACCTAATATTTAAAAAAAAATATTTAATATATAATTTATTATTTATATTTAAATTATAATTAACTAAATTTTATATAATAATATGCTTCCCTTATATTTTAATAGGGGGATAGACCATAAAATTTTTTAATAACATAAAATTTATTCTAAATTTATTATTGAGAATATTAAACTTATTCATTTTATTAGTTAATTATCATTATTTCATGTACTTGAATTTGTTTGTTCATAAATCATTTCTTCATTATTCAAATGAAATGTATCAAGAACCAATATGTTCTTTTCTTTTATTTTGTATATACCTAAAGTAAAATAAACAATATGATAAAAATATTAAGTTTTATTTATTGTTTCATTTATCTTTCTCCATTTATTATATTATATCTATTTTTATAGAGTAATTTTTGCGAAATATTTCAATTAATCTGTATAAAATAATAGATAAAAGACTGCCTTTTTAGATAAAAATACAAATTATTTTTCAATAGTATTATTTATAGTCGATAAGAAGCTTTATTACCTTCTATTGTATAATGGTTTTTTAAATTCAAATATTACAAATTAATCATAGTTGAAACTATAATATATATATAAATATATATGTATATACACATAATTATTGCAATTTAATTTAGGCCCATGTTTTTATATTTTCTTAGGAGTAAAAATTAATTAAAAAATAATTTTTTTCAATTATATCATTTTTAAGAAATTACCTCTTGAATAAAATCATTGCACCCGTAAAGATTACTTTTTATAAATAAAATGTTGAAAATATGCTAAATAAAATATAAAAATTAAATATTTAATTAATATATATATATACAATCTTAAGTTTCAATAAATTCAAACAAGGTGATGATTAATCAAAAAAAATAATATTGGTTTTGATAATTCTTATTGAAAATATAAAAAATAAATGTTTGAGATTAAAATTATAAACATTTATTTTAAAATATTAGACGTATTCTTTAATTTACGAACTTCATGTTATTTATTGATGTTGTTCAAATTGAAAAATTTATAGAGTTTGTATTTATGAGTCTTTACTAAAAATAATGAAATTTCAATATTTTTTAAATTTACGTTTTAATTAATATGCCATATATTTTTATATTTTAGAGGTAATATTTTTAAAATAACATTTATGTATATGAATTTAAATTAATTTTTAGATATTATAAAAAAGAATGAGAATATTAAAATTATTGAGCAACATTCACGGAGCGAATTATAATATCAAAAGAATGTTCAATTTAATTTAATTTATACATAAAAAGTATATTAATTAAAAACAAATTAGTTATAGTAAATCTAAATTTTATTTCAATAATATTTATTTCAATAATTAAATAATTTTTAAATTTTATTTTTTTAACTCAAATATATAAAATAAGTAGTATTGAGATATGAATTATTAAATTATAGTTTTGCTTTGAGAATTTATCATATTATTTAACATAATTTGTTTTTAATGAAATTATAGATATTATTTTAGTATTTTATAAATTTAAATTTTGTTATATAATTATACTATTTTTAAATATATATCAACATTTTTTTTATTATCTTTTTAAATTAAACATTAAAAATTTAGTTTATAAAAAAAAAAATGTTTTCTTACTTAGAATTTATTTTTTTCAACACAATTAAGATATTGAGGGAAATTCATTTTCAATTAATTAGATAATTTGAAATTAAAGTTGATATAAAGTGTATTAAGTTTTTTTATTTATAAGCTATAATATTTCCCAAAGTTAATATTTTAATTAAATTATTAACAGCTTTTAAATTAAATAAAAATTAATTTATTTTTAACTGTAAATATTCTTGTAAAAAAATTTCAATCATCATAAATTTGGACAAATAAAAATGTACATAAATTTGGAAAATTTTATATTCTATTTGATAAATTTTTAATAATTATTTCTTCAAATAAACTAATGAAACATTTTTGAATATTATGTTAATCAAATCTTATTTTTTATTTAATTTAGATATGAATATATAGACCTTCTATCTATAGAAGCAAAAAATAATCTTCAGATGTTACTCAATTAATAATAAATAAGAATATTATTTGATTATTATAGTCTGGTTTATAACCGCTTTTTTAATATTCAATAATTTTCTTTAATAATCATAAAAATAATAATTTTATTGTTTTTAAATAAAAATAAATTAAAAATATAATTATTTGTTGTAAGAAACTTTCTGTTATTTATAAATATATATTTATATATATTGATATTTTAAAATAATCAATCATTATCTGAAATATCAGTTCTTTTAATCAAAATATTAAAAGATTGAAATGCAAAAAAAATTGAATAAAATAAAAAAAACTAATTAATAAATTTTAAAAATTTTAATTGTATTTGTATTACACATTTTAAAATCATTTTTTTTTGAAAAAAATTACAGAGTTATTCAATTTCTATATCCAATATTTCAAAATATATGATAACCTCAATTTTCTAAAATACGAATTATTTATTTATTAAACCTTTATATAAATATAAAATATAATTTTTTGTAGTATTTTTTTTTATTTTTTAAGCCTAGAATATTTTTATATATTAAACTTTTCTTGCAAAATATCCTTTTTAATAAGGAATAATAATTAATTTTGGTAATATTGATTTACTTATAATTTTTTTCTTAAATAAGTATAAAATACAACAAAAAATTAAATTGAAAAAAATTTATGCGTTTGTAAATCAGGATAATAATATAGAAAAAATGAAAATCTCAAAATATTTAGAAATATTTTGCTTGTTCATCATTTATTTAATAATTTACCATTTTCATATGATTCTTTTTTACGGTTTTATTTACTAATTAAAAAAAAATATTATTGTTTTTAATAACATTGCATATCGTTATATAAAAATATATTAATTTAAATATTAAAACGTTTAATATTATACAGATAGAAGCTTGTTGGAAATAACAAGATAAAATTATTATTGAAGTTAAAAGTAATTATATAAAGCGGACTATTAATAATACCATCAAATGCTAATTCTAAAAATTAATTATCTTTGTTTAAATGTTTTTTATAACTATAATAGAGTTAAATAATTCTTTTAAATATAATAATATTATAGATACATTAATACTTATTTACATATAATACATGCTAATCATATATTTAGTAATATTAAAATACCAAATACTTTAAAAACTAAATATTAATAAAATTATGTCTAAGCGAGTATTAAAATTCTATAAGACAAATATTTTTCCCCTTCTAAAAAATACTTCAGATGATGAAATGACTGGTTTCTGAGTAAACAAACGACTTTCGCCTACGAAAAAATCTTGGAGTGGCTTTCGTACTCTGATTAGGTTAGTAAATTTTTCTGGGTCTACTTATGTTAAAGCTTTCAGATGCAAGAGCAAAACTTGCCGAAATTACAAATGGTATTTTGATATATTAACGGGAACCTTATTCGAAATTTTGTTCTAAAGATTTCCACTATAATCAACATTTTTTACAAATGGTACCCTAATTTAACAGGAGAAGAAGTAATGAGTGATATATTAGTTGACAGAACAGTTCCTTTTTGAGTTTACGCTGGTTTGAGGTAATGGTTTGTGAATTATCTTGAAAACCTTGAGCATTTAGGTAGTAATAAAATTTTCAGAAGATGAAAGCAAGTTTATTTCGCCTTAAATTAAAAACCACTGTTAGAAAGCACCTGAGCCTAAGCTGTGAATGTTTGGAATTGCTGAAATTATCAAAATACACGCAAATATAATTTTGTATCTAGTTCAAAATTGGTTAGCTACCACTTTATTACTTGTGAAAAGGAATCAGTGTAGTCTTTGTTATGTTATAGATAACAATGAGTGGAGAGCATATAATTAGATTAGTAATTTGTAATATGACCACGATACAGACAACCATACCCTGTTTTTAATCGATCCTTATTCTGGTGTAAACATACAGACCATTGAATCTACATGAAATAGCGCAAAATTCTGAATCAAAAAAATGCATAGATTGTGTAGTCGGACAATGCCTGATTTTTTGAATGAGTTGATATGGAATACAAATGTTGCAAAGTGTGTTTTTCTAGGTTGTTACTCTTGTAACAGTTTTTTATAATTTAAAAACTTATTATACTCTATAATAATGTTGTTCAAAAAGATTTATTTATAAATTAATTTGATAGGAGGGTTTTCGATACATGGATTTCATATGGGTATTATGTAATGCATGATCCTAATTTTAAAAAAAAATCATACTGTTATTTCTATTAATTTAATTATTAAATATATAAGTAATATATTTTTATCACTTCAAAAATAATAACAATTGTGTAAAATTTTGATCTGCTAAAAGTTTCATTAATTTATTTGTAATAAGTACTTGTAAGCAATAATTTTAATACTATCTAATGTTAAATCACTCAAATTAATCTCTAAATAACGTTTTTATTTGTTATGAAATAAATTATTATACAAAAATAAATTTTTTTTTCTTTTCTTTTACAATTTATGTTTTTTTGAATATAAATAGTAATTAAATTATTAAAATAATTAATAGTTTATTAGTTATTGTTAAAATTAATAAATTAACTTCTAAATATATAATATTACAACATCTTATATGATTTATTCATCGATGTTTATACTAGACATAATACCAAATGTAAATATATATAAATAATATAGTTTATTTATTACGTATTTTTTAACTAGAATTATTAATAATCTAATTCTATATGTTTATTATTATAATTATTTTAAATTAATAAATATTTTAATTTGGTTATAAACTTGACGGTTTTTACCTTTTTAAAAATAAAATAATTTATGAAATAATATAGCAGAATTATAAAAAAATAATACGATTTTCATATAAATTATTTAATTTTATAACAAGATACGTAAATAAGGTATATTTAAAAAAATAAGTTTATTTTGGAAAATCATAGATTTGGAATATCAAATTTGTTTTAAAATTAAACTTAGTAAATTTAGAATTAATAAAAAATAATTTTTAAATTGAATTACGTTGTAAATTTGCAAAATTAAAGTTAAATTTGTCTTACAATTTATAATCTATTGTACATTGTTGATTTAAATATAATTTTTAATGATAAAATTAAAAAGTCAATATTTTTCCAACATTTAGTATCAATCAGATTATATTATACACATATTCTAAAAAATAACCATAATAAATTTAACCAATTATTCCCTTATTGTTTTAAACAAACATCTTAAAACTGACAAAATTATAAGTTTTTGAATATTCATATTGGAAATTGTATTAACAAAATTTATAGAATGATTTACTGTTCCATGATAATTAATTCATTAATTAATAAAAAAACAATTATGCATACGTTGTATTTATAACCTTATATAATACTACGACTGCTATAAACATTAAATATTTCAAAATATAAAACATTTCAGCATTAATTTTTATTATGAACTTATTAATTATTGTCTCTTTGGTAAAAATTAAATTTTAAATTTTAAAAATCGCAATTGTTTGAAAATACAACATGTATAGTAACTATAGATTAATTCTAGTAAATGATTATTCTAATTAGTATAAAATACAATTGAATACATTCTTTAAGTGTTTATTACAAACCATTTATTTCGTAAAGTTATAAAGTTTGTTTTGAAATATGTGGAATGGTTTAAGTGTTGCTTAATTCTTATAATAAAATCTTTTTTCTCATATTCTTTCAATTAACAAATTTATTGATAAATCTATATGGTTATTTTAATTATCCCATAAATAAACGTGTTCCATCTTATTGAATTATATTTTTATAGAGATCTGTAAATTTATTTGTACACCTCAAATGTTTCCTTATGTCTTACATATTTTCTGCAATGCTAGTTTTTTTTCATTCACGGTACAAAAGATAATAAAACAGGATGTTTTATAATTGTTCAATTAAAATATTTGATTAATGAATTTTAATCAATATTATTGGAATATAAAAATATTCTTTCTATAATTGTTTTTATTTACAAAATATATGTAAATTTTTGATATATCTTTTATATAAATTATGGTATATATTACCTAACCATCTCATGGATTCAGATTATACAATTTATTTATTAAATCTTCGATTAGTTTACGATATACAATTAATAATAAAAAACTTAAAAATTATAATTATTTGAGGCAATATTAATATAAAATTTATTGATTCCAAACTATCCTAACAGATACATTTAATTCTGAATAATAATTTATCTAGTTTAATAATAATAAAAATTTAATTATATTCTTACAAAAAAAATTGTGTGATTCCTATCTATTATAATAAATTTGGTCTAAAACTAAAATTGAAATAGTTTCCTACAATAATTCTTACATATAATTCTTAAATATGAAAATTGTTACCTTTTTCTTATATTATATAGATTTTTGAAAATAAATTACTCATTAAGATATTTCAAAAATCAACTGGCCTTAATTTTTATAACTATTTCATATCGTATGTAAACATCGAAACCATACCCATTCTGAAACATTTTACTAACTATTAATAGAAACTTAAATAAATAAAAGTTTTAAAATGAAAATTTATTATTAAATATATAAAAATTATATACAAAGTATTGTTTCTAATTTTATAAATTGAAAATAAAATCAATCAATTATTAGGAAATTTCTTTTATTATTTAACTCAAAGTGAGAATTATTTTTTGGAGTATTTAGGAAAAATAAATTCTCGTTCAGAAACTTCAGGTATGACTATAAATTACATTAATTTAATCAATTGATAATACGAATAAATACTTATTAATATTAATTAATAAATTTTTTTAATAGTTCAAAACTATATAAAACGCTCACCTCTTCGTATTTAAAGCTTATTAGCATAAGCAATTGTTAAATGATTTTAACTATAATTTTTACAAGTTTAATTTTAGTATCTTTTTTGATCTACAGAAGTATACCATTTTCATTACAAATATAGAATGCTAAAACTTATGAGATAGTTGGAAAAAATGAATATGAAATAAATAAAAAAGAAGAAAGTGCTTCCTTGAAAAATCCCCAACAGTAAAACTATTATTTATAAATTTCTTAGAGTTTAGAATTTAATGGAAAAACTTTTGTATATAAATAATAATTATAATAGAAAATATCATCGAATATAGGTAATCTACCGGAAAATTCAAAATTATTTTTACTTGACTATAATATTGATACTAGACTGGTAATTTTTAAATTATTTTTAAAAATTTCTTTAAAAACTTAAAGATGACAACAAATTGCATGTATAATAAAATTAAACTTATTAGAAATTTTATATTGATATTCCTGATGATTTTAAAGACGATTATTTCTATGAAAAAGACTTATAAAAATTGAAATTTTAAGTATAACTACGAATATATTTTTGATAAAATTTCAAATAAATATGTAATTAATCTAATATTAAATAGAAATATTTTGAATTTAAACACAATGAACATAAATTTGTAAATGAAAATTATTTTAGACATTAGTGATAAACATACCAGAAAACTTTCAAAATAGTAATAATCCAGAGTTTGAACTAATAACGGAAAGTATTATTAATGAAGTTGTATTTTTTTTTATAATTTATTAAGGAATATTTTATAATTGATCGTAGTTCTGAACTTTTAATCTTTTAAAATTATTTAAAAATATAACAATTAGTAAAAAACCTAAAAGTAAAGAAGATGATCAGAACATAGTTAAGACTGAATGGGATAAAGTATTCTCTCAGGTTATAACTACAACGCCTGATCCTTAAAAATAGAAGGTTTAAAATAAATTATATAATGGCTTAATTATTAATATTAATTACTAGTTTAGTTACCTTAGATTTTTTTTTATATTTTATAAAAGAAAAAACGAGTATAATAATCGTAAGAGTATGATAAACATTATCTTAACAAGATTTAATCAAGATATATTTAAAATTGTTAATTAAATACAAAAAGTTATTTTTTTAAATGTTATGATAAAAATGTATTATAATAAATATTATTTTTAAGATGTTGTATAAATTTATGAATTTAATTACTAGCATAAAAGGATTTTTATTATAATTCAAATTATATAATAAATGAATATTGAACTTCTCTTGTAACAACCATTGATTCTTTAAAAAAAACATTAATTTTAAAGTTCTTTAAGAAATTTATTGTTATTTTTATTTGTTTTTTTTTTAATTTAATTAAATTAAATAAAACAATATATGAATTAAATATGCATGAATAAAATTATATTTTAATGTTTATTTTAAGATTCATATTAATTTCGTCATTAAAATTACAGAATATTTTTGATCACATAAATAATTATTAATTATAAAAAATGTTTGATATTTCAAAAACCTAAATTCTGAACTTTATTAATCATTATTATTAAAATTTTTTTTATTTTTTTATTTATTTATAAATAGATTTTGTTTTTGTTTTTGTATTATTAAATATTATGAAATAGAATTATTATTATTTTGATTAATATCTAAATAGAGGTATTAACCATAAAATTTAAGCTTAAATATGAAGATTATTTTTTATAAGAAAAATTCGTAATAACTATCTTTTTAATAATATTTATTGAAAAAATATAGTTTAATTAGAAATTTCAATTTAACAACAATAAAATAAGTCATATATGCTCATAAATAATTGTTAAAGTAATATTTTTTGTTTTTTCAAAAATAAATATTTATTAAAATATTTATATATATATATATATACTATTTCATTATAAAAATATAAAAATCATTTTTGAATTGATCCATGGAACTTAAATATTAAAAAGTATTTTTTTTATCAGTATATTTTTTTGAATAGATAATTCTTGAAAATCAAATTCAAAATATGCCATGAAAACTTTTAGATTATAATTTTATAATTTAAATTTTTTTTATTTCTATAATACAATACTTTTATCAATTTATGTAAGAGGCAAAATTTGATAAATTTTGATAAATTTTGATAAATATTCATTATAATTCATCAATAAACTTTGTACAATTTGGATATAACTAATAAGTATAAAAAAAATTATCAGCTAATTATGACCATCTAAATACATGTAATGAATAAATAATTAAAAAAAACATATAAATATTAATGATGTTTAAAAAAAAATTTAAATAATTTTTCAAATCATCAACTATTTCTAAAAAATTTAGTATACATTATTTAAATAAATATAAAATATGTTAATTATCTTTGAAACTATTAAATTGTTAAAAAAATATAATATTAAAATATTGAGTTTTAACGTTTAATTAAAAAATAAAAAAAAATTATTTAATTTAAATATTTTACAGTATCTATAATAATTATTATTATTAAATTTTTACTATATATAAAAACTTTTGATTTTCTGAATTACATTTATAGAACTATTTAATTTTTTATACTATATTTCTCAGTAAAAGAAATATTTTTGAAATAACATAAAACAAATTAAACGTATTTTTTATCAAAATTAAAAAAAAAAAGGTAAAATGTCCAAAATTCTTTATTGCCACATTTCTTTTTATTAAATGATTAAAAAATATCAATTTATATAATTATATATATATATATATTAAAATTCAGTTAATGACCAAAAAGTTGTGTTTATATTAACAGTATTGTTTAGAAATAGATTTTAATATTATTAATTATTTCTGTCCATATTGAAAATTGCTATTCGTTGTATTTATGTTTATATAAATTTTGATTATATATAATACAATTAAAATATATATATATATATATGTATATAAATATATGAATTTTCAAATACTATCAAGAATTCTATATATAAACTATAATTTTTAAAATAAATTTAGTCTTAATTTTATTGTAGTTAAAATTAAAAAAGAAATTAGAATATTGACTTTGTTAAATACATACTTAATTGTTTTTTTTTTGAATTTTATTTTTGTAAAATTAACTAAATTAATATCAAATTTATTTCGTTTTACACAGAACAGTGTAAATATTGCTATTTTTAAAATAGTTTAAATGAAATATTATTAAAATGATAATAATTTTAAAACTTTTCTTGTTATTTTTTCCTATTATCAACATTATTTAGTTACCTTCATTATACCATTTTTATATTACTGGTTCCTAAATTAATGTTTATAATTTATTTATTAAATTACTTACAAAAGATATATTTTATATTTAAAAGATTAGAAAGTAGTGTTGTTGTTTTGGGTGAGCAAAAAAAATTAAAAAAAAAATTGAATGAAAAATAAATAAAAAAAAATTACAAATCTTTAATAACGTGCATCTCCATGCAGAAAAAAATAAAGAGAGAATTTTTGGTGCGCGTGAATTATTACTAAGTTGTATTCTAGTTAAAAAAATGCGACGGAATGTTTTAACTTGTATTCTGAATAAGTGTAGGGTTTATATTCTTTCAAGGATTGCCATCGTCTTTCGATATTTAGGTATTTAGTTAAGGATCAGTTAGGTAAACAAAATTTAATTTATCATTTATTCGAGTATGCTTACGACGATATTGTTCGATCTCAAGGTAACATCTTCACGATTCTGTTATTATTCTCATACCTTGCACAATGTTTGTTGTAATAAAATTGTGTAAAAAAGATTTTTCTTCTTTTAGTTACAAAAACCCGTATTTATTTTGTTTTTTTACAAATAGATCCAACGATCTAAAACTTTTCACCTACGAGTACATGAGCAGCATCATTTTTTCTTAAATACACATAGGTTTCGTCGATTTCGATAGTGTAGCCAGGTCTTCCCAGGTCTTCCCAGTTTTTCAATTGTTTTTTGAGAAAACAGCAATTTTGATTTCCTACTTTTTAATTGTTCGAACAACATCTGCAGGTCAATTTCTCATTGAACTCCTATTTCTCTTTCACTAATGTTTAACTAATAGCAAATACATGATTCTTTAAATTTTAGAACATGGGATGTGCGCTCCTGCAAAGATGGACCCTGTATACATACCCTCTGTCTTTCTGCACTCTCTAGCTGGACATCTAAACCTACCTTTGATACCATGCCGTATTGTTTAGATCTAAGTTCACTCTCCTATTACAGTCAGGACAAGAAACCTCATTTTTCACTAGATTATTATCAAGAAAAAACTAATACTTAGATTCTTCAGTTGCTGTTGAAGCGATCCAAGCTTAACATTTAGTCATGTTTTGTAGAGTTTTTTTATCTTTTTACAATTATATTTTTATTTTTTTTATAATTAATATTAATTTTTTTTTATTAGATAATTAATTTTTTTTTATTTACTTTGTATTTAATTAAAAATAATAATTTTTTTTAATATCATTTCGAAATATTTTTTGTCCACCCAAAACAACACCATTAACAATTAGAATTTTTAATAATAATTGAATAATTTAGATAAATTATTCAACAGGTTTATAAATTTAATTTTTTTGACAGTATTAAGTAATTTTTATGATTTTGATCTATTAAATTGAATATTTTTAAATTTATTTATTTTAATTTTAAGATGAATAAAAAATTAAATTAATATTATAATAGATTGAATCCACTATTTTATTTATCTTTAATTAGATAAGATAAATAATAAAATTATTTTCACTATTATAAGTATTTCAAAAATTTTTTTAATTAGGCTAGCTAGAATTAATTAATAAAAAAAAATTGTTTTATAAATTTATTTTAAAATGTCATTGATTTAAATATTAATAAAAGATAGACAAATTTTAACAACTATAATTTATTTTAAAATATATCAATAAATAATATTTTCTAATAAAAGTTTTTATTTATATTCTAATAAGTTTTATAATTTTACGGAACTTATCAATATAATGCTAATTCTGTAATTTTTTCAAGAATTCTTATCTATAATCGATAAAATATAGAATAATTTAAATACATGAATTAAGTTAATAATTATAAAATTAATTTGATAATTATTTATATTTTTGTTTGTAAGTTTAAGTTTTTTTTAATGTTTAATACAACCAATTATAAAAGATTCTAAATTAAATTAATTTAAAATATCTAATAATATTGTGTATCGAATGTATTATGATCAAATATGGGAAAGTAACTTTAAAACTGTATATATCATTATTAGTTTATAAAATATTTAATTAATTTTGATTATTATTAAATCCAAAAATATTAGAAATATTACATGATAAGTAATGAATCTTATTTGTTCAAATTTATTTTAAAAATATTCTTTTTAGTAAGGATAATGCAGAAATATATTATACTATAATTAAATAAATACGAGTAAGATTAATATAATAAACAATAATTATTTTCAATAAAATTTGTATTTTTGATTCTACATAAATAATTTTACAAAAGTTGTAAGATTAAAACTTTTTATGGTTTTTAAAAAAGAATTTTAAATTTAAGAATGTTAATTGTGCTCAAAAATTTATCTAAAAAAAACAAATCAATAACATATATCTTTAAAGATATTTGTTTTAATGCCACTTTTGATAACAATATACTTTATTAAAAATAATTTATTTTTCATTATAATTAAATAAAATCATAATTTCTTTTAAAAATAATAAATAAATCAGTTATAAAAATAATTTACTACTATAATTTAATAATTTTTACAAAAAAAATAATCGACATTTAAATACAATTTTAAATTTATATTAAAATAATAAAAAATATTAAATTTTTAGATAATTTTAACTATTTTTAAATTGTATTTTAAATTCATTGTTATATTAATTATTGCTCCTATTATCAATACGTAACCTTTCAAATATATTTTAATTGTAAAAAATGGAGGTATTTAAATTACTTATATTTCTTAAAACAATTCATTTTTTTAAAATTGTAAAAATATTATTGCTAAATTTTAATAATAAATAAAAGTATTTTCATACCGATATCTTTATTCTTATTAAAAATATGTATATATAATCTGCTGTACATTTATCAGATCAATTTTTTAAAGTAATTTAGTTGCTTAATATTATTTATTTTTTAAATGAAGCACATTTAGAACTATTTTTTAATATTAATCTATAATTTTTATAATTAATAAAATATAAACAAGTTTGTATTTAAAATCTATTTAAAACTAGTTCAAATACTGATAATTTTTTTTTTGAAAACTTTAAAACTCGCATGTTTGAATTTAACCAGCAACAAACAATTTTTTTACAACAAATATTCTTAATATCACTTTTACTAATTTTAGAAATCTTGCTATAAGCGATTTATTTATATTGGGCTTTTAAAAGTTAAACAAACTATTTTACCATAATTAAAAAAACATAATTTTTCATTTATTATATTAAATTATATAATTTTATTAAGATGAAAAAACAACCTTAGTATATTTTTAATTAACAAAAAATAAGATTAGATTTCAGAACTTACCATTTGTAATGAATTTTAAGAAAATTACTAATTTCAAATAAAATTTTTTAAATTGATTTTTATATTTTGAGTAGGGTCAGACGATTTCATATATAATGACTAAAAATGAGATTTTTAATAATAAATTATTTTCAATTATATTTAAGCATATTAATATTCCATTTTTAATATACATTCTTACAAAAAACCTATTGTTTAAACTATTTATAGATATTTTATTAAAGACAGATCTTTTTTTTCATTTTCAAGTCTTATGCAATTTTTTTCTTAATAGTTTAATAATCAACATCTAATTTTTATAGCAACCCTAAGATTTATATTTATTGCTTATTTTAAATTATCAGTAATTCTTATGATGTTTTCATCAATTTTATCTATTATAACTAATTATTTTGTTTTTGTAAAGATTTAAAAAAATATTTTAATTATTCTAAAAATTTAATTTTATTCTATTTATTTGTAATTCAATTTAAGAAGAAATAAAATAATAATTTATTCATTTTAAAATACATTTTGTCTTTTATTTATAAAATAAAAATGAATATATAATTATTTTTGGCTTAAACGTGCTTGTTTTGACAGAACTTGTGGAAAAATCTAGTTGATTCTTGACTTTTTATATTTTTTATATCAATAAAATTTTTCATGAACTCGAACTCATTCCATGAACTTAAAGTTTTTTCTGTTTAAAAAAATAAATATGAGATTCATGATTTATTCTTATTAGTTTATTTTTAAAATGATCAAAACTTATTGTTGTTATTTTTTATAATTTTTTGTTCAATATTTTAGCTCGTAAAAATAAAAAATAAAATTTTTTAACCTATATATAAGATTTTATAAAAATTTAATTTTCATTAAATAAATGTTTTATATCGTTATTATATCAAAAAATATTTTAAATCCAAATTAATTGTTTTTTTTTAAGATTTATTAAAAAGGAATTTCAAAAAGAAACTAATAAAAAATTATTTATTTGAATTTTTGTATCATAATTTAAAATATTGATTATTACAAATTTGAGAAAATAAAATTTTCAATTTTTATAAATTTTTATAAATTTATGACTAATTTTTATTTTTTTTATAATTCAAAATAAAATTTAGAGTTATATTTATTTAAAAATTGAAAATTTTAAGTTTTATATTCTAATTGGAATTATTTAATTGCTATCTTTAATATTATTTAAAATTATTTAATAAAAGAAAAAAATTTTAAAAAAATTTTTTATTATAGTATAAATAAAAAAAATTATATTAAAAAATAATAACTTAAAGATTTCATAAAACTAGAAAGTTTTTGCAATCAAAAATTATTTATGAACTCTGGTTTTAAAATTGTAGTTAAAAATTTTTAAATTGTTCAAAATTACAAAAGATAATTTTAACATAATAGGAATATTATTATAATTATAAAACTAGTAATTCTTTAATTTGTTTAATCATATAAAATATAAAATTAATATTTTCGGAAATATCTACATTTTAGTTTTTATCCTTATAGGTTATAAAATAAAATCAATTTATTTATTTATTATATCAATGTTAATAGGTGAAAGGGACGAGAACAATAAAATCAAATAAAATATTTTACAAAATTAAAAAAGCATATTATCGTAAACATCATTATTTTCTTAATAAATATTTCAAACATCATTTTTAGTATTTAAATTTGGATTATTAAAATACATTTAAAAATATATTAGATTTAATTTATTATATTTATAAGAACATTTATACTATTTTTGTTAATTTATTCGATTTTATAGAATTTTAAACAAATTTTAAAAAATAATTTTATATTAAATAATAAAAAACTATATAATTGTTTTTAAATAAATATGAGTTATTATTTGTTTTGTCATTGTATATAATTAAAAATATTTTCCAAGTTAGTTTCTTTTTTTTTTTAAAGTTTAAATTGAAATTATCCATCAAAAATACTCATTTTTAAATAATAAATTCTATAATGTAATTTAGTTTGTATCATTCATTCGATTTTTAATTCGATCATTTTTATTTTTATAAGATTGAGGTAAATAATCAATGAAAGGGTTTTTTACATAATTTAAACTATAGTGGGATGAAATTGTATTAGTTTACTTTTTTGAAAAATAATATAAAATTGTAAAAGAAAGTAAGTCCTTAATTTATACATGTAAATAAAATCAAAATAGATCATGGATACATTTTTTATATAAATATTTTTTAAATGTTTTCTAGTTATATTTTCTTTTTAAGCAATATGAATTTATAATTACTTTATTCAATATGTCTGCCATTAAACTCAACTTCCTAAATATGTATGTAATGATATTGAAAATATTGTATATGAGTATTAATTGTTGAATCTTGAGCATTTAATTATTTATTGAATTTTCAAAATACGAATTTATATAAAAAAATAAATTTTAAATGGTAATATCGTATAAGGAAATTTTTATTATTTTCAAAATTCATTCTTATCATTTGAAAACAATGCTTTTAAATAAAATGACTATGATGTAAAAATCAAAACAAAATTTTTATATTTTTTAGAGATATAAAATCTTTTTACTTCTTAAAACAATATTATTTATTATCAAATTTATTATTTAGTCTTTTTCTAAAAGAATTTAACATATTTTAAAATGAAATTAATTAATTATATACAATTTTGTCAGGAATCTCATAAATGAAAATTGAATTATAAAATAATTTTTAAACATTTACATTTTAAAATTTTAAATAATACGAAATGAAAAATATTTTTAAATAGTTATTTATGATGCTTATATTTCTCATGCTTTATAATGGAAAAATTATGTATATTCTGATTTAAAAAAATATAATAACATATATAACTGCAAATATACTTCTTGATTTTGTTTATGATAATAAACTAAATGTTAATTTTTGTAAATTTTTGATTGAGAATTTTTATAATATTTAAGATTAAATCATATGTATATATTTATACAATGAAATACAAATTTTGGTATAATTAATTAAACTTTCTTCAATTTTTATACAAATTTTTTTTGGTGATAATTTTTAACTTTCACTGAAAATTTAATAAAAAAAATAAAATATTTTTAAAAAGTCAGAAATAAAAACGTCTTTTAGTTTTTATAATGATATAAAAGAATTTATTTTTAATAATATATTCATTCTATATATTTATTATCTGATTAAATATAATTTATTTAAAATTTTGATGATTATTTTAAACATATGATTTTGTAACTTTTCAATTTCATATTTAGTATTATATGAATATATTTTAAATATAATAATAATTTTTATTAAAAAATTAACAACTTTTTGTAAATATATATACAAATTTTGTTTAAAAAAATATATATAAATAATTATGAGTATAAGCGATTTCAACTATTTACAAAATAAAAAATTGAGTTATCATACTACCAATTATTAATATCTTTTTTAAATATAAATGTAGCATTATACATATTTTCACTAGATTATTATAAAAGATTTCTTTTTGTTTCCCAATTATTTATTATGTATTTTATCTATCAATAATATTTATATAACTTTTTACATGAAACTTTTTTTTAATAAAACCATTCATTATTTTGAATTTTAAATGTTAAGAAAAAAAAATTAAATATTTGGTCTAATTTTTATTTCCATATTATGTTATTTTTCTATATAAATTTTCATCTTTTATTTAAAACGGTATTTTAATATGGTTAATATTTTTTGTATATATACGCAAAAAAATCATTTTTATTTAATTAAAATTCATTAAACTAATAGTTATAATTTTTTTGATATAATTATACTATTTGAAATTAATTTGAATTTTTAGCTTCATAAAAAAACATAAATCTTATTATATTTACTTACCAACTATTTTTTTAATGTTTATACGGAACAAAAATGTTTGAATAAATTCAAACGGCTAGTATAAATAAAATTGAGATAATTATTTTACATAAAATTATAATAAACTTTTGAAATAAAAATTTTAATTTAAAACAAAATAATAATAATAATATTTTAATATCCTGTTTTTTTAACTATGTATAATATTATAATTTAATTAAAACAAAAGAAAATAATAAAAAAAAAAGGTTGAATTACTTATATAAAAAAAACTTATAACACTTCCTTAATTATAAACATTTTTGAATATAAATTCTTTTATAAAACGCCATTTATTCAAAAAATTATTGAAAAATTGTTATGATATAAGTTATCAAGTATAATACTTTTCAAATAAATTTTTTTAATATTATGATATAAATAAACTTTTGTTTTCTAATAGATAATTTTAAATTAGATTTTTATGAAAATTTTCAAATATTAAAATCATCTTTATTCATTCTTGAAATTTATTATAAATAAAATTTAAAATTAAAATATTAAATAAAATTTTTCTTATAATGTACAAGTGATTAAAGTAAAGATATTTCCTTGTCTATTGTTATAATTAAATTTTTATTAGCTGTCAATTATAAGTTACAATAATTATATGAAAAATATTTAAATAAAATAATAATATCAAATTTGGATACAACATAAAAAAATTTGTATTCAATATTTTATAATTTTTCAACTTACGTGTTAAAAGATATATATCATGTTAATAAGATATAATAATGAATATTTTAACAATAAAATTTAAAAAAGAGAATCAATTTATTTTTTAATTGATTTTTTAATAAGAACAATATCAAATTATTTAACAATAATCAAGAATATTCAGGAAAATATTTAAAAAGGTAAATTTACAATAAAATAAACATATTTAATTTTTTTATTTAAGTCAAATGTGTATAATGATGATTACGTAATATTAATATAATCAATCAAAATTAGCTTCTGAAATTTTATAATTATTTGTAAATATTCAAGTTAATAAATAATTTATTCGTTTTCTATAACTATGTATTTGTGTTAAATTATAAAAAAAGAAAAAAAATGTGCTTGAAAAAAAATAAATAATTCTTTAATTCAAAAAAATATATTAAATTATAATAAATCTTAACTATTTATTTCACAACAGAAAATTTTAATTTGAATGTCAAAATTTTTAAATTTAAAAATATAGAAAAAATAAATTAAATATTTTATTAACAACACTAAGGATATTGTAATTTTATATAGAAATTTTATTTCTAGGAATAAAATAAAAATCTAATTTAATTCTAATGTTTATAAAAATAAAAATTTAAAATAATTATATTTTAATTGTTAGTAGATTAAATTAAATTAGGAAATATATTTCTTTTGATATCTTAAAAATTTTTTTATTTAATTTTAAATTAAAGTAATAGCTATTACTAATTATAATAAAGATATAAGTAATATTTCAAATTTAAACTACTTTAGTTTTTAAAACTAATAATTAAAATTCTCTTATTCGTCTATAATAATTTTACTTATTTAATAATACTATTGATTAAACGTAAAAAAAATATAAAAAAATATTCTTGTAATATACATAATTACAGACTTACATATTTTTAAATTTTTCTTTACTTTAGAAAAATTAATATTAATTCTTTTAAAATGTACAATTTTAATTAAAAAATACAATTTTCGATAGTTTATTAACATGAAAAATAACTTGTGTTTATTATTCTACTGGTAAAAATTAAACTAGAAATTAAAAATTTTTTTTTAATTTTCACCATAACTATAATTTTATAAGTAATATTTTTTCCTGTTATAACAAGTATAAAAAAAATAAATATTCATAATATTTTTACTATAAAAATTAAATTTTTATACAATTTATATATATATATATATATAATAAAACTGAATATTTTTAAAATTTATTAAATTGTTTAATAATATTCTTAACATAATTTATAATTATTTCATACTTTTCATATTTTTTATGTTATTTTTATATAATATAATAAATATTTTTCTTTGAATAATCCAAAATAATTACTTTCGTAATAATATTTAATTTTATTTTGAAATTGATTCATTTTACTAAATAATAAATAAAACCAAAAAAAAATTTTTTTAATCCAAATGAGTTGACATTTTGATAAATTCTGTAAATTTCCTATAAATGGAATTAATTTTTTATGAAAAGAAATGAGAATTATCCTAATTTGTTATTAATAATAATTTTTTATAAATTAAATTAAACGCTTTTATATTATCATAATTATATAAATTTATTTGTAATTTTTTCAATAATAGATTTCTTAAATATAAGTTTTTATTAATAAACAAGTGTATAATTAAAAACTACGATGTAAATAATTAGTTATAATTACATAAAAATAATAATTGTTATTATCAATAAATATTTAATAATTTATTATTAAAATTAAAAAATATGTAACTTAAAAATAAAATAATTTTTTTTAATATTTATGCTAATTAAAACAAGTTAAATTGTTATTTCTAATAATAGAATAGTTTTTTTTTATTTTAATTAATTATCTTTTATTTGCTTAACTATTTAATTAAAAAGTATATTTTTTTTAATTAATTTGATTTTGAGTATAATTTCAATTGTAAGGTTTAAAATAATTATTTTTAATAAAATTATCATTAAATCAATATAATAATTAAAATGAAATCACCACTTTTTGTTAAATAGAATTTATGATAATTGTCGGTAGATAAATAATGCATTATTAATATGATTAATTAAAAAATTAATACTTAAAATGAGTTTGAACTTAGTCATTACCATTTTATATCTTGAAATTTTGGTTTATTTAACTGTATAAATTATAATATATTAGAGAAATATTCCTGTAAATTCAAAAGAAGATATAAAATTTGAAATATTTTAAAAATGCGACTTATTATCTTTGTTAAAATCTGGAAAAAGTTATGTAAAAATTTCAAAAAATTTAGAGTGCTATAATTAATAAAAAAACTATTTTATTGTAATTAAATTTTTTAGTAATTGTATTCTCATTCATCTGGAAAAGTGCTGATGTAAATTTAGAAATAACTGATAAATATTCTTATGATGACAAAACAATTCTAATAAAAATAACATTAGTAAAAATTTTATATATATTAAAATTGTTAGTGATAAGATTTTAGTATATAATATGATATATACTATTACGAAGTATATGCAGAAATTTCATTAAATCAAAAAATTAAATATTTTTTCAGAAAGAGCGTAATTTATGAAATATCAAAAAAAATAATATGGGTATTTATTAGATAAAATATTGGATGCATTAACAATAATTAAATAATTGTAATTTAAGATTTTTTATGAATTTACACTGGAACAGCATAATTATAAAAAATATTTTAATTATATCGATTTTTTCATTAATTATCACACAAAACTTCAATCCATCTTATTTTTAATTAAGTATTTTTACAGATATAAATAAAAAAAGGAAGTAATTTTATAATAATACAAGGAATATTCAATTATTGATTACTAATCAGAATTAGTATGAAAATTAATATTGTTTGAAGTTACTATTTCAAAAATTAAAAAGAAAGAAGAATATAATGAAGTAATAATTGATGGAAATCGGAAAGCACAGATTAGTGCATTAGAAGGTTTGGATATTTCAGGCCGATTAGCTCCCAATAATGTTAATAAAATTTAATTTTTAAAATAATATTTATTAATTAAAATAATTTTAGATTATTTTTTTTATTAACATACACAAAAATTTATCAAATAATTTCAGGAAATAAATAATTTATAAATAAGATGATATAATATTTATAAGTGAATATTGTTTTTCAGTATAAAATTTTATTTTGTAAAAAAATTAGAAATCGTGTAAGCGACCTTTTACCTTTAATTTTAGGGCAAAACTAATTAAATTTTTAAATGTCTGCCTACTCTACAACCAAATTTATAATTTTTATTGTCTTTTTAATAATTCTAAATGTGAAATTAACTTATATATACAAATTTAATTTGAACTCAACTAAGTTGACTATAATAAATATTATCATGCTAAAATAAATTAAAAATATGCACCATTTTATAAATTTAGAGATCTATAAATTACTTTTATATAACATTTATATTAAATTTGAAGTTATATAATGCTTGAAAAATTTTAATTATAATAAAAATTCTTAAATAAATATTTTAAATATTAAATTAGTTTTATTTTATAAAGTAATAGTATCAAAATTATAAAAATAAAAAAAAATTTGATTTAATTTTAAAACATAATTAATAGTGTGGTTACTAAAATATCGCAAACATTGAATAATAACTAAAAACAAAGGAACTTATTTTATAAAGATATAGTTCTAAATAATCTAACGATAATACAATTTATGAAAATATAAATAATAAAAATTTTTGAAGGTTTTGATTAAAATCATATAAATCTTATCTTTAAATTATTGATTAAAAATAGAACTTAAATATCCTAAGATATTAATAACCGAAAAAAAATAGTCTGAATATAATTAAATTGACAAAATTTTATTTTTAATAATCAAAATAAAATTGAAACATATTTTACGGATATTAAATATAAGTTATTTGTTCAATATGTTAATTTCAATATTATAAAATTTGTGATGAATTTTGTAAATTTATTTGTATAATTTTGTATTTTTTAATATAAAATTTATTATCCTCTTTAATGAAAAAACTATAAAATTAAAATAAAACAAGATTTAAATTATACTTTGACACAATAAAACTAAACAAATTATCTATCAAGTAATAAAAATACAACAAAATTAAGCTTCTTTGAAATAATAAAATAGATTAGATATTCTAAATATTAAATTTAATAGAAAATGTCAATAAAATTTTTATATTATTAATAAAATAATGATTGCATTATTAGTTGTTACTAAAGTATATTTATTATGTATTATTTGATTTTTCAAATTCCAATATTTTTTATAAATAAACATATATTCCATCTGTTATTTTTAAGGTATATAGAATCTTATATAATATCATTAATAACTCATTTAAAATAATGAATGTTATTTAAAACTATTAAATATTTGTATATCACTTTGTGGCTTAAAAAAATTGTAAATATACCTCATTATTAAAATTATTAAATAAATTATGACTAATCAACATGAAGTTGTTAATCAATTTGTAATTATAAAAAATTGTAATTTTTTTTATTTATAGCTGAAATTTTAGCTAATATAGGACCTTTAGTGTATTAATATTATAAGAATTGTTAAAATGAGTTATTAAAACAATATTACTCTTTATATATTAAGTTTATTATCATTTATAATTATTATATATTTTTTCAGTAATTTTTAAAAAACATAATTTGTATTATTTTAGTGTTTAAATAAATATAATTGTCTGAATAGTATAAAATAGAACTATGATTTGTATTATCAAATGATATAAAAGTATACTTACTAGTAAAATTTTAAATTATAAGATAATGTTTTATTTGAATTACAATTGTATTATTAATCGAAGGATAATTAATCCTTAATAATTTACAATATTATAAATAATTTTCTGTATATGTGATATGGTAGTACTATAGAAATAGAATATATAATTTTAAGTTATATAATTAGAACCAAAATTAATCTATTTATAGAGTTTTGCGAACTTTATTGACATAATTCTGATCATTAGAGACATTATTAATAAATTATGTTTGTTAATATGATTTCCTAATCTTTTGTGGCATTTACCAGATCATAAGTAACAAAAAAATTTCTGGATTTTTTACATTTTTTAATTTCTGTTAACATCTTCCTATAAAATCACTCTAAATCACCTGGTGTAATTTTTTCGTAACCCTCTTGAATAATTTTTAATAATTTATTTACATTATTTGCATTTGATCTAATTACATAATTTTTTCTTTCGCAAAAACATTTTTGGATAATATACAGAATTACAAAATATCGTGGAAGTAAAATTAATTTGATTGTATCTTTTTTTAGAACGCTTAAAAGCTCTCTATAATGATTTAAGTCAAGTTTTGAACTCAATAAAAATTAGTCTTTTATTACATTCGTCAATTAATTTTTTTTAGGGCAAACTATCTAACTTTTAAAATCCTCTACCTATACTTAAAGCAATTTACATTTAATGCTATAATTCCATATTTACTTGAAGCTTCTATTACATAAATTTTTTTTGTTTTTATTGCAGGATTTTTTTTATTAGAGATAATCCACTCAATCTTCGACCCTGGTTTGTTCTTATGAAAACACTAAATCACACTTCATTAATATAAAATGATTTGACTAACTAGTATTACATATTAAAGCTGTAAAAGCATTCACATAAACTTATCTTTTTTCAATTGTAGATTGTGAATTTCTTGGATTCGCAATAACAAAAGGTTGCTTTAAAGTATAATGAAAATTTTTAAGAGCTCTGTCAATTGTGCTCTAAACTATAATAATGCGGGATTCTTGAAAATTTTTCAGGACAAGTCACTAAAGAGTAATTGTTGGATCAGCCTCAGCTATTTCTCTGATTCGTTCTTTTAAGTAAAATTTAGGGTTCTTCGAAAATCTCCATTTGTCTATTTATATAATATTTTTTCTTTATTCAAAAAATTTTTAATTATTGCTTAAATTTTTGATATTTGTACAACGTTATTTTCAGAAATTGTTTTAATTGAAACGCCTCCTACATACTGGGATTTTAAAACTTGTCTAATTTCACAAGAAGCATACCTTCCTTTCTGTATTAATGAATGTTGATTCTGCTGTGCTTTTTCTTCATTTTCATTTATCCTTGGGTAATAATTGTAGTTGTTATTAATTTTTTGGTAAAAATTTCACTAAAAATTTGGAAATTATATTTAAAAGTATAATTTGTTAAAAATGTAAATAATGATAAGATATAAGTCTTTAAAAGTCGTAAATCACTATAAATATTTATTTAAACGTTTATTAATTTTGTTTTTCTTAAATAATTTTAGATGACATTAATCTAATAAGTAAGAAATTAATATATTAACAATTATTTGATAAAGATAAAATAATTGTTATTTTATCTATACTTATTTATAAAAATTATTATACTATCTTATCTTATTCTTAAAATAATAATAAAATATTAAATATTTTTATTATGTTTAAATTTGTAATGCATATATAAATTAGTATTAATTTAAAAATTCCTAATGAAATAACGAAATTTTTAATTTTGTTTTATTAATGATAAAATTAATGTTTAATTTATTACAAATATTTTCAAATATAAATATTAATTAAAATATAATTATTAAGTTAATTAAGTAAAATCTTTGATTAAATTAATAATTTTATGTTTTTAAAATTAAAAAAATATATATAAAGCGTTTAGAGAATTCTTAATTATATGTTTACATGTTTTAATTAATCTTTCCTAATCAAGAATTGAACATTTTTATTAAGAGATTTATAATAATACTAGTTTAAAATTTTTCTAATTTTTCAACACTAATAAAAACATGACGTATAAGTTTTTTTATTTAAAGCACTATATCATTAAAAATATTTCGGACACTTATAGGTTATTCGAAAACAATTTCAAGAAAAAAAATAAATTAAATTAGGAAAGAGGTTTTTTTTTGAATTTACATAACAAAATTATAAAAAAAATTTAAAAATTATAATATAAGAAAATAATTATTGTATATGAAATAAAGCATACTATTTAAATTATGATTACAACAAATAATTATCTTTAATCTTACACAAAAAGATATTAAAAAATGTTTTCTTTATACAATAAAGAATCTAATTTTATTATAAATTAAAAGATAGAGAAAAATTTATAATTTTCATGTTTATAAATTATTAATTAAAATTAAAATTTATTATATTCTATACAATAATATATATTCATTTTTATGTTTTAAAATATTTACATATTTAAAAAATAGTCTATTTATTAATTAGATTTGGTAGAAAGGTACAACAATTCTTTATATTTACCAACTACATTAATGAAAACTAATTTGTTATTTTAAGAAATAATTAATATTTTTAAACAAAAAAAATATTTCAATTATTTGTAAAATTTTAAATAAAATTTAAGAATATACATTCATTTTTATGATTTAAAATATTTGAATATTATAAAAATAGTCTATTTATTAATTTGATTTTGTAGAAAGGTACAACAATTCTTTATATTTACCAACTCCATAAATGAAAACTAATTTGTTATTTTAAGAAATAATTAATATTTGTAAACAAATTAAAAATTGAAATTATTTTTAATATTTTTAATAAAATTAAATAATATATATAATTTTTAATAGATAATTTTATTTTATTAAATGTCGTATTGATATATTAATTCCTATATTCAAATAAAGTTTAATAATTGTTCATATAGAATTATTACAAATGCAAGTCCTAAAAATAATATTTTTTATAATAATCTAGCTTAAAATGTAATAAAGTTTAATAAATAAATTTTTGTAATAATAGAGAATCTTTAAAGTTTAAATATTAAAAATACTAAAAAATTATTTAAATGCATTAATATTTGTTAAAAAAATACAGTTTAAATATCTAAAATAAATATTTTTTCTTTTAAATTTATTTATAATGTTATATCAATCATATTTAAATAATTTTAATTGTTTGGATCATTAATAGCAATTGTTTGAGATTTAATTAAGTTTATTTTAATTTAAATAACAAAAAGTAATTAATATTTTATTTTAATTGAAACATTAAAAGTTTTATAACTAAAAATATTAGATTATTAATTATTTATTATGTAAAAAATTAATCAGTAAAAATAATATTACAAAGTTTCACTTTTTTTTAAACTAAAATACTTTTTAATAATTTAAAATAAGTAATGTTGCAATTAAATTTAATTAAGCATGAAAACATCCTTATTTCAAAAATATTCATGAAATTATGGACAAAAACAAATGAAGAATCAAATTTGAATTACAACTATGTAACAATCATCTATTCATTTTTTTAATGGTAAATATTGTAATATATACAGAAATATGAATTTAATTGTAAATCAATTTTATAATTTTACAATAAAAATATCTTATTATTAATAATTTTGAGATATGTAAATTAATTTGTATATTTAAATTATTCTTTTGAAACATATTAAAAATTTCAACCGAAATAACTATTAATTTAAATTTTTTAATAATCCTGAATATTTACAGATTAAAAATCACATTTATTTTTTTTTAAATTGATAGATTTTCCAAAATTCTTTAATTATAAATTTAATTAATTATAATTAGTATTTTTATTAACAAAAATTAAATTAAATTGGTGATATTAAAATAACATTATTACTATTTTTTTAATAAAATATTATGTAATTATAAAAATCTAATACATCCCGATATTATTTTTTTTACAAAATATTTAATTTTATTTATAATAAATAGTCCTTCATTAAATTAAATTATATTTTTTACATAAAAGGAACATATTTTCTTTTTCAATATTAGATACGAAAAATCTAGAAACTTATTTATAAATATTAAAAAATTTTGTCTGTCCTTTCCTGTATCAAAATGTTAATTTTATTAATTTTTCTAAATGATATTGATTAATTTAAGTATTCAGGTTTCTATTTTGTAGTTCAAAATATTTTTAAAATTGAATAAAATTAATTGCTTATAAAATTTTTTTTTATTTAAATAAATAAAATAAAATAAAATTTATTCTTTAAAATAATGAAGTTCTCCTAAATTAATTTGAAAAGGAATAATTTATTCATATGTAATTAAAAAAATTCAAGAATGAAAAATATATTTATTTTTTTTTTAAATCTATAAACTGTAGGTAATTTGATTTTACTTATAATAAAAAAATTTGTAGTTATAGATTTAAATTAATTTTAAACTTGAAACATTTTTTACTTTTCTCTTTTAATTTAAATAAATTATAAGTGTTTAATTATTAAATGTTCTTTATTTTCATAGCTAAATTAATAATTATTTATGTAAATAGTATCATTTATTATTCTCTTAATAATTTAGATAGAATATTGATATTTGAATTTAAATCAATAAAAAATATATTTGATACCTATGTTAGTTTTTTTTTATGTTAATCAATTATAAATATATTATTTTTGATAAATTATAATGAATATTTTAATACAAAAATGGTTTATTAATTATCTTATAAAAATAAACAAAAAACAAATAATAATCTTTATTGAATTATATTTAAAAATTCATTAAATTAAAAAATAATTATAAAAGTTTCTTTAAAATGAAAAAAAAAAGTAAATACTGTAAACCCCAGAAAACTCTCGAACATTTTTTTTAAAATTTTGCAATAACTTAATTAAATACAAAAAAAACCTAGAAACTCTCTATATTTACATATTTTTAAACAAATAGAAACAAAGTATAATTATTTTAAGTATTCTAGATTGTTTTTGATTAAAAATAATAAAAACAAAATAAATTAAATAACTGTGGGTTAAAAATCAAGCCATTAACCTTAAAGTAAAAAATGTAAATTATTATGTTCAATAAAAGCAATCTGGACATTTCGAATTTTCAAATATCTAGGATATTAAGGGAAAAACTTGCAAAACATTTAGCAGACTATACATAACATTTTTTTGCTTAACGAGAAATTTAAAAAAGATACGTCAATAGCTACTATTTCCCTTGAAAACATTCAAGGTGCTCTTAAAAATCATTTTTTGTTCACAAAACTTAATGATTTACTTTCTGTTATAGAAAAAAAAGGTGAATTCTTTATTAAGCCTATATTACAAGCTCCAGCTATAATTTACAAAAGAAAACCTTCCAAAATACGGATTTAGATTCCCTAACAGAGACGCACGGCTTTTAAGCTTCCAATGGATTTATCTATAAATTAAAAATGAAGACATAATTTCTCTAAAACAGTGTTCTAGGGACGGTTTTGAGGTTGTTCAAAAAAACCAGGATTAATTCAATTTTGATATCAATTGATAAATCGATTGTTATGGGCTAAACAATATTTTTAATTGCAATTAAATAACCCTTATATGTGCTGGCGCAGTCAAAAAACCTGGTGTCTTATTTTTGAAGATGAATTAAGAAATATAAAAATAGAGTTACTGTATACCTCTCATGTAAAAGATCTGTAACAGAAAAAATAAAACTATTACTTTTGGGAAACTCACTGTATTAAAGATTTTTTGGAAATTTTAATGTTACAAAGTTCGGAAAATATTTTTTTAAAATCAAAAAGCTTGGATGACATTTCTTATTCATCCTACGTTAATTTTTGATATTTAACTTAGTCTTGCAGGAGACAAGAGAAACATTGTTATGATTTTAGATAACTGTCCTGCGCACAAAATTTTTTGCGAACTGAAATATATCAAATTTCCTTTTTTAGCAAAAATTACATCAACAAATATTCAGCCTCTAGATATCCCTATAATAAAAAGCTTCAATGCAAAATTGAACAACTAACAACTATTGCACATTATTAGGAGTTTTTCTGATAATAATTTACACATTAGAAATCTTTTTAAACAGATAACACTTAAAGATGCAATTGATTTTACAAAATTTGTATGAGCAGATGTGCTAATTAAGTCCATCCAGTTTGGTTGGAATTAAGCAACCCAAACAACTTGCATAGATAAAACTTTTATTCTTACTTATCTCGCAAACACTTCAATTGAGAATTTTAAAGCAGTTTAGAATTTGCTGATTAAGGAAGATATCATTAATGAGAATGAATTTTTAAACTTGATTCAACATTTGGCCGATTCTTTAATTAATTTTATAATAACTGTAGTTGAATGCGAGAAAAATCATCGTAAAGATTTTTGCCTAAAAGCGTTATCAAAACATCAGATTAGCTATCTGTTATTTCGTATGAATTAAATGAAATCTATTAATTATCGATCGATCAAGCCTTCTTTTATTTTGAAAAGTTAATAATTCGTTTTTTTCCCAAGATTGATAAGAAGCTGTGTGATAGTTTACATAATTTGGAGGTGTATTTTATGTCCCAAAATTAAAAAGACATCGTTAAACACATAAAGATTATTTCAATAAAAAAATTTTATGTTTTTTTTATATTGTAATATCAACCGGCTCCCCTTAAATTTTAACTTTTTTTTCATTCACGGTTTTAGACGAATCGTGATGGAACGGGGCTGAAAGTAGTTAAAATTATAAATTATATTTTACAATGTTTAGTAAAGTATTAAGATGATATTAAAATATTGAAAAATATAATAATAAATTTTGTAAAATTTTATTATTTATTAGATTAAAATAACTATCACTTTAAATATTTATCTTAATTTCGGATGTTATTTATCATTAAATAGTTAATGTAGTTTTAAATTATTTTATTAAGAGTACTAGAAACTACATAATTCAAAATGTTATTTTAGAATATTTTGTTAGTTTAGACAAAATTACAAACATTGGTTAGTTAAAATATATAAACTTATTCTATAATACATTATTATAAGGTTTTTATTTAGGTTATTATTACATATATGAATGCGAATAAAATATTATAATTTTTTTATATTATGTATAAAAAATTATTTTTTATTACATCTACTTTTAATAATTATTTAAAGTAAAAAAATTAATCATTATTTGTATTTTAGAATAATTTTAAGAATTATATGTTTTATTAAAACAACTTTTATCAATGTCCTTAATAAATTATGATTAATTTAGATTATGAATTTCATTAATAGTTTTTTTTATTTATGATATGAAACATTCAATTTAGGCATTCCTATATTTTTTCGAGAAAGATAAAAAACGTATAAAATTTTATTATAATATTTTGTTGTAAATTTAAATACTTAATTATATTTTTAATAAGTAAATCATATTATTAAACATTTAATTATATTTTTAAAATATGGAATGTTACAAATAAAATTTCCTTATTTATAATTATTTAATATTATTAAAATAATATTGTATAAATTATGTATATTATAATAAAACAAACTATTTGTTAATAGTAAGAAAAATTAAACTTCTCTTTATGCATGAAAATAAATCATATTTTGTTAAATTACTTCATTATTAGAAAAATAATAAAATTATTGGTCTTCTTTATTTAACCAAGAAAAACAATATATGCCATATCTATAATTATATTTAATATTTATATTTAAAAAAAATTTGGGTTGATAATTGTTATTACTAAATAAATTTAGGTTCGTATTATTAATTTTATAAAAAGGGTAGAGCCGTTTTTGCGCACATGCCGTTTTTGCACCCATGCCGTTTTTGCGCACACCCGTTTTTACGCACGATCTTTTTTGGTATATAAGGTAAGATAAAAATATCAATTAAAAGAAGTTAAAATT
>CAKKLC010009003.1:1012-33591 GCA_918559645.1 Ceratonova shasta | reverse complement strand
AATTTAATAAGAAAACATTATTTATAAATTTTTATGTTTAATTAATTCAATTATATAAAAATTCATTACATATAAATTTATAATGTTAATTAATTTAATTATTAGAAAAACATTACAAATAAAGTGGATGGTTAATTAATTGAACTTTAAGAAAAAAAGTGATATAAAAACTTGTATAGTTACTTAATTTATTAAAAAACATTAAATATAAATAGGATGGTTACTTAATTTAATAAGAAAATATTTTTTTAAAAAAAATTTGTATGGTTAATTTATTTTTTTTAATAGAAAAACATTACATATAAATTTGTATTGTTAATTAATTTAATTATTAGAAAAACATTATACATAATTTGGATATTTAATTAATTGAACTATTAGAAAAAAAATGATGTAAAAATTTGTATAGTTACTTATTTTATTAAAAAAACATTACATATAAAATGAAAGATTACTTAATTTAATAAGAAAACATTATTTATAAATTTGTATTGTTAATTAATTTAATTATTAGAAAAAACATTAAATATAAATTTAGATTGTATTACAATCTAATAATAACTTGATTATTACAACAATTTTTTTATAGTATCAAGTTTTTTTATTATTTCAATAATAATTAAATTAAAACTTATAAATATATTTAAATATTATATTACTCAAATAATAATTGAATTATTATAACTGTTATATATGTTTTAATAGTGTGTTAATTTAATTATAATCAAGTTATGATCTTTATATTAAAATTTAAACCCTATATTAATTAAATTATTTAAAATTTTTGTATAAACTCAAATGGTGTATATGTTTATTTAATAATAATTTAGTAATTATAACCTTTATCTATACATTTATGTAGGTATTTTAATTTTAAAACAATTTCACTATTAAAACATTTATATAAATTTTGATTTTTAATTAATTTAATAATTAATACTTTTATATAAATACAGGTAGTTTATAATACAAGCAATGTTTTAATTTAAATATTTATATACATATACCTTGATGCTTTATTGCTTTAACAATGTTTTAATTATTGTAACATTTATATACAAAATTAGTAAATGAATCAAATAAGAAATTAACAATTAAATCTTGTATAAATTTAAATGATGTATTAATTTAATATATTGTTTTTAGATTTTTATAATAATAGATGCAATCAATATCATAATTGTTACAATCCTTATCATAATAGTTGCAATCGTTATCATAATTGTTACAATCTTTATCATAATAGTTGCAACCAATATCATAATAGTTACAATCTTTATCATAATAGTTGCAACCAATATCATAATAGTTGCAATCGTTATCATAATTGTTGCAATCAATATCATAAACAAAATGGGCATAATTTAACAATAAAACAAATTTAATAGCAAAAAATTCTGCATAAATGACGCTTAAGCAATCTTTCAACATACTAAGTGACGATGAAATAGTTTCTGACCTCATAACAATGCATGCAAATGGCAAAGACATCAAGGGTTGGACTTACAAAGATGCAAACCAACAAAAAATTAGTTGATCAAGCCCAATTCTATAAAAAACATAATGTTTCTAATGATTATAGAGAGTCCATAGTTGCTAAAAGACTACAAGGAAATTCGATGGCAAAAAATAAGAGAATGTACCATTTAAATTACCAAACTGTTAATAGTATCGTAAAAAAATAATTGAAAATAGAAATAGTGATTATAGACAAACGGATTGTAGATATTCAAACAAAGTTTAACCCAGCTATCAAGAAAAGCCTTATAGCATTTGTTAGTGAAAATTAGGCAGCTACTTTAGGAGAAATAGTAGAATGGATTCGTACAACACATAGTGTACAGAAATCCAGTACCATAATGAATAGAGCATTGTCTTAGTTCTATTAAAATTTCAAATGTGTAACATTTTGCCAGAACAAAAAAATTTGAAAACAAAAATTGAGCAAAGAGCATCTAATGCAATTAGTTATCGTCCATTGGCAATCCAAAACGATGAAAAACACTTTATCTTTTAAGATGAATTTGGATTTGCAGTTGTTACTAGATGCAGTAGAGGAAAACATCTGAGATGGGTTTCTGCATATATATTGTTTAAGCCAGCCGAAACAGAAACATTTCAGTTGTAGCAGCCTAGAACAAATATTGTATGGTTTACCATAAAATTCTTGAGATCACTATAAATGGGGAAAATTTCAAGCAATTCTTGGATGAATTTAATGCTTTGTGCTTAAGTATGGACATTTAAAAACGGTCTTTATAATTAATAATGCCCAAATCCATCAATATAGGGGTTTGCTAGAGCACGAAGAAATAAAATCGAATAAAATTGTGTGCCTCATACCTATTCACCATTTCTTAATCCAATAGATAACATTTTTTTTGTTTGAAAAAATAGTGTGATCTTAGTGGAAGCGGAATCTGAAAAAGAATTGAGAACATTCATAGCTCAAAAGTTCTTTGAAATTTCTACTGATCGTTGTAGTCCCTTTTACATAAAAATGTTAAGTTAATTATTAATTGCCAGATTACAACAGATTAATGAATAGAAAATGCTCTTTTTATTATTTTTAATTATATTTTTATTTATGATTATGATTACAACGTTTATGGTATTGATTTCAAAAATTATTATAACAATAGCAAAAATTACGATATTGATTGCAACAATTGATATAATGATTTCATTAATTATTATAACGATTGGAACCCTATAATAATTTAATTATAATATATTCATATATATATATATAAAGTTATAATGCACACTAATTTAAAAATAATTTAATTCTTTTAATCTTTATATATTAACCTTATATTTTTTATTTATTTTTCTTTAATTAGAATTTATTAATTATAACATTTATATATAAACTTAAATATTTCATTCATCAAAAAATAATTTAACTTATAAAAATTTTATATTTTTAATTAGATGTTGCATTGATTTATGAACACATTGTTTATTATAACATTTAAATATAAGTTAAAGCAGTGTTTTCAATAAAAATTTAATTATAACCATTATATATATTCAAAGATGGCAATTTTATTTTGAAAAACAATCTTATTGTAAACTTTTAGTATATTATCCTTAGAATATTAATAAATTTCATAATAATAAAATCATTATAACCTTTATATACTTATGTGTATAAAAACGGATAAGTAATTTCTTAATACTTTAATTATTATAATTTTAATATATATAAAGATTATTTAATAATTATATAATTATTATAAACTTTATAAATAAATCTTAAGTGTAATTTATTTTAATAATAATTTTATTGTTATGAAATTTATATATATATGTATAAACTCGGGTGGTATTTTAATTTAATTATTATAACGTTTATATGTGATTATGATGTATTTATTTAAAAATAATTGAATTATTTGAATGTAACATACATATATATACTAGGATTGTGTATTCATTTTATACTTATTTTAATTTTATATATAAAATTGAATGGTATATTAATTTAATAATAATTCATTCATTATAAACATTATTTATATAAGCCTTAATGGGATATTAATTTATTTAATTTAAGCTTTAGATATATTAAGCTAGATGTTTAATTATTTTATTAAATATTTTATTTTATTAATCTTTATTTATATGAAAATGGTATATTCATTTAAAAATTATTGATTTATAAAATTTACCAATAAACATATAAAATCCAAGGGTTTATTAATTTATTTATAAGCTGAATGGATAAACATATATGGCGTTTATTTTAAAATAATTTAATTTTTATAACTTTTATATTTATATTATATATTAACTTAAACTAATTTAATTTAATAATAATTTGATTAATATAACTTATGTCTATATAAACTTATTAAATTAATTTAAATTTTTAGAATCTTTCTATTTAAATTGTTTTTTAATTTAGTAATGTTACAATAATTATTTAATTATTATAAATTTTTAATAATTAAAGTAAAATTGGATTATTTATTTATTCTTTCTTTAATTATTAAAAATTAATATAAACTTAGATGATGATGTATCATTTAGTAATTATTTAATTATTATAAATTTTTATACAAGTAAACTTGGATTATTTATTTATTTTTACTTTAATTATTAAAAATTAATATAAACTTAGATGATGTATCATCTAGTAATAATTTTATTATTTAAACATTCATATATAAATATAATGTTTTATTTTTATAAAAAATTATTTGAATTATTAGAACCTATATATCTAAATTTAGATTATGATTTATTTAAAAATAATTGAATTATTATAAAATTTTAATATGTAAACTTAAACGGTATATTACTTTATTAATTATTTAATTTTTATAAAAAAAAATATTAATAAACTTGGATGGTATTTTAATTTAATTTTTATATATGTAAAGCTGATATTTTATTAATTTAAAAATAATTGAATTCTTATACGCTTTATATAGAAACTAAGATAACACATTTATGGAGTAATAATTTAATTATTTTAATCTATATATATGTTTAAAAGTGACATTTTTTTAATATAATCTAATATTTTGAATTTTTCTACGTTTATTTATAGAAAAAATAGTAAAGTTTGTGTTTATCATCTCTATTTAAAATTTTGTTTGAGAGATTTTAAGCAAGATAGGTATTGAATTGATAAATCTCCTTCATAAAAATCTTTACTTTTCCATAATTATGTAAGTTTTATTAAATAGATAGTATTAACATTTTTTTTACCTTTTAGATACAAAATAAATTAATAATAGGTTTATAATAATAAAAATGTAGTTCAATTTATTGTAAACTATTGCTTAATGAATTTTTTTTTAAATATTTATGAAAGATCAATGAGTATTTTTTTTATGAAATATTATTATATTTCCTATATAAGATTATATACAATAAATATACTTGAAAATTTTTAAAATTTATAGGTTGATGATAGTTTGGCAGAATAAAAATAAAGATAAAAAATATTTTATAATAGAAAACTAATAAAATACCAGATTTTTCTTCTTATATTGAAATTTTTCAAATAAATATTGATTATTTTTTATATTAGAAGGAACTAAATATAAATATTTTTCAATTAGTTAAAGAGAATTTAAATGATTAATATGGAGCCATAGTAAAGAATTTAATAAATCATCTATTTCCAAATTAATAATTATTTTTAAATTTTAGCTCGTTTATATGAAATTCATGTTAGTTGTAGTTGAGCTTATAAATAAATTATATAGTTTTAAAGCAGTAAATTGGGTATAATTGTGAATCAAATAATTGGTTAACATTTTATAGGTATCCGAGTCAATTTATTTTTTATTAAATTATAAATTTTGAATTCATTAAATGGAGAATATTACTATTATTTTGCATTAAATTTATTTAAAATTAAGACTTTTAATGGAATAATATATCAAGTAAATTTGTAAATTTAACGATAAAAATATTAATTGGATAATAAGTATACTTAATAAATGGATAAAAATGACATCTTTAAACGTTTAATATTTGATGATTGAGTGGAATTCAATACTATATAATATGCAAGAATATTAATTAATTTCATTAATAAAAGATAGCCATTATATATGTACCTATATTTTTCATAAGACTATTTTAAATATTTAAAAATTGATATTATTTTTGATGTTCAATTACATTTCATTAGTAAACAAAATTTTTATTAATATAAAAGTATAATTAAGAAGAGAAATTCTCGTATAATAAATAATAAAACTGAATTTAGATTGAGAATCCCTTTTGTTTATGATAACATAAAAATTTTAAGCATGAAGAAAATTTGATTCAATATATTCTTAATACAAGATGTCAACAACTTTTGATATTTTAGGATATATATAGATTTTTTCATTAAAATGATTCTCAAAATAATAAAATAGCTAAGAAAATATAAAAAACATGTCTTTAGATAATAATTATTGAAATATTTGAGTATTTAAATTTTTTTTATTGCATGGTAATACATAATGAATATTATATGATTAATTATTGATGAATCTAGGTCTTAAACTATCAAATTTTGAAAAAATCTTAAGAAAAATTTTATCATGAAACCAAGTTAAAAGATTTATTTAATATCTATTAATATAATTTTAAAATCATCAAATTTTTGGATTAAAATAACAAAAATGAAAAAATAAATATTAATCTAATGTACTAGTAGATAGAAGATTAATTGACATTCCCACCTAGTTTATAGTCATTACGCATATATATGATAAATTTTTGCAATATTACATTTAAAATTGAATAAACCCAGTTATTTTATATGAAAACATATAATCGATGATAGTTTTTTTGCTTCTGTAATTTTTAATTTTTTGTAAATAATAATTGTTTTTAAAAAATTCTAAGATATATAACTTTTGTAACCTCAAATAAAATATAATAATTTATATTATTAACCATTAATTAAGATAAATAACCATACTTATTGTAATTTGAAATGTAAACACAAATCTTGTAAAGAATTTATTACATTTTACAATCCAATACAGTATTGATGGTAAAATTAAATTTTTTTCCTAAAGATAAAAATTATAACGGACAATCAGATTTTTAAGAAAGTATCTATAGGAAAATTATGTGATTTATTAATAACCAATACAAAGAATTTGAATTTTTTCAAGAAATAAGTTACTATGATACCTTTACGCATGTAGATGTTATTCTAGGGAGTCGTAATTAGACAATACCATATATAGCTTGGAAATTTGAATTAATAGTATATACTAGTCTATTAATATTTTTAGTAACAAATATTATTAATCGAATAAGGTTCCATAATGTTTATTCAAATAATTCATTGTAAATGGTGTATATATTGGGAATTGTTGATATTATAATTTTTAATACAAAGTCTAAGCAAATTAAGGTATGAATTTAATTTTATTATTAAATAATATTATTCTAGCGGTACATTTGGTATTTTATGCTAGAAATATGATAAATTATAGCAAGATAAAATTTAACACTTTTTTAAATTGAATTGGTGTATATTTTAATATTTAAAATCTTTCTAGGGAAATATATAAACTTTTTGGGTTGTTTACTTGCTTTAATATTTATCAATTATAATGGTGTTCAATTGTTTTCAAAGATAAAGTTTATTATTTAATAAACACATACAATTAGATTATATATGAAATTATATGAAATATTATGATAGAAGATATTTTTATAAGTCGAAACCCCTATTATTCTGATAACATAAATATTTAATGTGTAATATAAATGAATTTTGGATTATGTTATTTTTTGAAAAAACACTTTATACTACTACTATCGCCAATAATAAATTTTTGATTATTTTAAAGTTACATAAAAAAAATTATAAACAATTGTTGGATAGGAATTGAGAAGTTAAAATCCAAAACATATAAAATATTTATATTTATTTTTTTTAGTTTATATATTTATTTGAATCAATGTTGAAAAGCTATATTTTAAAACGTTTTAAAAATTTAAATTTTTTGATTTTAAGGTGTAAACATTATATTATAGCTATATGATCATTTATTTAAAATTAAACTTACAAAAAGTAATATTAAATGAATCGAGAAATGTCATAAAAAACAATAAATTTCATGTCAATCACCAATCATCAAATTAAATACTAAGAAGTTATTCAAATACAATATAAAGAATCAACATTGAATAATAAGAAGTTATTTATTTACCATATGATAAAATTCAATAACAATAATGTATTTACGAAAAATATATCAAAATTGAATACTAAGAAGGTATTTATATACAATATAACAAAATTAAAATTGACAACTAAGAAGGTATTTATATACAATATAACAAAATTAAAATTGACAACCAAGAAGGTATACAAATACAGTATAAAAAATTAAAATTGAATGCTAAGAAGGTATAAAAATACAGCATAAAAAATTAAAATTGAATTCTAAAAACTTATTTTCATACAATATATCATTCTTAAAAATGAATACTAAAAAAGTGTACAAATACAGTATAAAAAATTAAATACTAAGAAGGTATACAAATGTAGTACAAAAAATTAAAATTGAATAGTAAGAAGGTACACAAAATCAGTATAAAAAATTAAAATTGAATGCTAAGAAGGTATACAAACACAGTATAAAAAATTAAAATTGAATGCTAAGAAGGTATAAAAATACAGTTTAAAAAATTAAAATTTAATGCTAAGAAGTGTAAAAATACAGTATAAAAAATTAAAATTGAATGCTAAAAAGTGTAAAAATACAGTATAAAAAATTAAAATTGAATGCTAAAAACTTATTTTCATACAAAATATCATTCTTAAAAATGAATACTGAAAAAGTTTACAAATACAGTATAAAAAATTAAATACTAAGAAGGTATACAAATATAGTACAAAAAATTAAAATTGAATAGTAAGAAGGTACACAAAATCAGTATAAAAAATTAAAATTGAATGCTTAGAAGGTATAAAAATACAGTATAAAAAATTAAAATTGAATGCTAAGAAGGTATAAAAATACAGTTTAAAAAATTAAAATTGAATACTAAGAAGGTATACAAAATCAGTATAAAAAATTAAAATTGAATAGTAAGAAGGTATACAAATACAGTATAAAAAATTAAAATTGAATGCTAAGAAGTGTAAAAATACAGTATAAAAAATTAAAATTGAATACTAAGAAGATATTTATACAGAATATGTCATTCTTAAATTAAATACTTAAAAGTTATTTAAATACAATTAATCATTCTTAAAATTGAATAATAAGATATTTATACAGAATATGTCATTCTTAAATTAATTACTAAAAAGTTATTTACATACAATAAATCATTCTTAAAATTAAATAATAAGATATTTATACAGAATATGTCATTCATAAAATTAATTACTAAAAAGTTATTTACATACAATATATCATTCTAAAAATTTTAAATACAGTCAACTCACAATTTAAAGAATTCAATCTACCAAAAAAAAACCTGTTTTGTTGAAAAGGGGGTAACAAAAATTTTAACCAGACACCATTCAATCTGATAAATGATAGTATAAGAAAACCAAAAAACTATTTTTTAATTAAAAAATCTTAAATATTTGTCTGCCTGAGGGCTCAGCGCCATTTTTTCCTTATTTTTCTTTCAAAGAATACAAGTCTTCAGATTCAGGAATGTTACAACAATTATTTTTTAGCATTTTCAACTTTTTTAATGCATCATTTAGTCCTATTATGGGTTCTTCAATACTTTCTTCAATCTTTTTTTTGAGTGTTCTTAAGAATTTTGAATTTAAATATAATTTTTTAACTCAATTTCATTTTTGCAAATAAATGGCTTATTACAACTTTAGCGTTCTTATATTTCTTTTTTCTGCAAACTTTTTATACTATTCTTGGCTTTCTATAGGATTTCTAAAATTATCCCAAGCTCTTTGAATCCATTTTTTATTGTATCGATATTTACCTAATTCCAAGACCTAACAATTACAGGTATTGCATCTAAAATCGTAAATTTTTTGCAAAAGATATATATATATCTTGGGCTTGTGAGTTCAACGTTGCCTTTTCCATAGAAACTTGTTGATAAAACTTTTCAAATAATCGAATGATGCACTGATCAAGTGGTTGAACACAAGATGTCTTATTAGCAGGAAGAAAGTACAAAAATAACATTAAAAAAATTTTTTGATATTTGGTGGCAAGGTGCATTGTTGAGAATCATCAATATTTTTATTTTTATATTTATATACCATTGATTACCATTCAAAAGCCATTCATTCATAAGTTTTTTTGTCATCTACGATTTTGTGCTTGATTTTAAGCTAATTTAATTAATTTCAGGAAGTTTTTTAGCCACCTAGGCTTTTTAATCTTTCCAAATAACAAAAAGGCCGCTTTTTTTCTTCTTGTGATCAAAACAACTATATAGTTACTCTCTCTATACTGAATTTTCTAGAAACTTTATCTTCATGACTCAAAACGAAAGTTTTTCTGGCATGTTTTATAAACACTTATGCGCTTTCATCAATATTAAATATATTATCAGGCATTTTTGATTTTTTTTTGAAATATCTTAGTAATTTTTTGCTATATTGTGCAGTCTACAAGCATTTCTTCACCAAAAATTGTTAAATATTTGATTTTTTAATTTTTTCTAAAAACCTTTCTAGCCAATTCAAAATAGCTTTCAAAATCCATGATGCCAAGATTGTTGGCACTTGTCAATGCAACCTCTTTTAGAATATCATTTGATATTATCTGCCCATTTTTTCTAATAATAACAAATCTTTTATATGTTGTACCTTCTAGCGTTGCATATATTTAAAAGACTAATATTTTTTGAAATCAAATTGACCATCTGGTCATTATTCCCAATTTCATTTTGATTTTTCTACATTTTTCATTAAAGAATTTATAACTCTTGCAGGAATGTTCGATTTTCTACATAAATTTGCTTGAGTATATGTGGGATCGGTTTCGTGAAATCTAACAACTTCATATTTTACTTTTACGGTGCAGGGTTTTCGTGTTTTCTTATTATTTGTATTCATTTTCATGCTAGACAAAAATTCGTAAAAATAGGGTTCGTTAATTATTATGAAGATACTAAATTTGAATAGAAATATTTAATTATTTTTTGTTAAATGAAGATTTTGTTAAACTAGGATTTGTTAAATTGGGGGTTGAATGTAATAAAAAAATATTTAAATACAATATAATATTCTTAAAATAGAGTACTAAAAAAGTGTACAAATACAGTATAAAAAATTAAAATTGAATGCTAAGAAGGTATAAAAATACAGTTTAAAAAATTAAAATTGAATACTAAGAAGGTATTGAAATATAGTATAAAAAATTAAAATTGAATAGTAAGAAGGTATACAAAATCAGTATAAAAAATTAAAATTGAATGCTAAAAACTTATTTTCTTACAATATATCATTCTTAAAAATGAATACTGAAAAAGTGTACAAATACAGTATAAAAAATTAAATAATAAGAAGGTATACAAATATAGTATAAAAAATTAAAATTGAATACTAAGAAAGTATACAAATACAGTATAAAAAATTATATACTAAGAAGGTGTACAAATACAGTATAAAAAATTAAAATTGAATACTAAGAAGGTATACAAATACAGTACAAAAAATTAAAATTGAATACTAAGAAGGTATACAAATACAGTATAAAAAATTAAAATTGAATAGTAAGAAGGTATACAAAATCAGTATAAAAAATTAAAATTGAATGCTAAAAACTTATTTTCTTACAATATATCATTCTTAAAAATGAATACTGAAAAAGTGTACAAATACAGTATAAAAAATTAAATAATAAGAAGGTATACAAATATAGTATAAAAAATTAAAATTGAATACTAAGAAAGTATACAAATACAGTATAAAAAATTATATACTAAGAAGGTGTACAAATACAGTATAAAAAATTATAATTGAATACTAAGAAGGTATACAAATACAGTACAAAAAATTAAAATTGAATACTAAGAAGGTATACAAATACAGTTTAAAAAACTAAAATTGAATACTAAGAAGGTATACAAATACAGTACAAAAAAATAAAATTGAATACTAAAAAAGTGTATAAATACAGTATAAAAAACTGAAATTGAATACTAAGAAGGTGTACAAATACATTACAAAAAATTAAAATTGAATGCTAAGAAGGTATACAAATACAGTATAAAAAATTAAAATTGAATACTAAGAAGGTATTGAAATATAGCATAAAAAATTAAAATTGAATACTAAGAAGGTATATAAATACAGTATAAAAAATTAAAATTTAATACTAAAAATATATATTCATACAATATATTATTCTTAAAATGAATAGTGAAAAAGTATTTATATACAATTGATCGCCGCAAAATCGACATGTTCAGAAAGGGTGTAAACTTTTTGAAACCCTAATTTGATAATTATAAGCAATGATAATTCTTAAATTCTTTAATTCTTCCCTTACAAAATTAAAGTAGTAGATGCTTATAATTGCTTCAAGGTACTCAAGTGGTGGAAGAAATCGTTAGTTTCTAATTAAATTATATAAATTTTTTTCTTTTTGACAACAAGATACATTAAATATTTCTTTACTAGAGTGCTTTTGGTTATATTCATCTAAATCTTGCATTCGACTTAAATAAGAGATAGAATGAGCAAATTGGGATGAAAATTGTTAATTCTTAGCTAAAAAATTCAATTACCAACTTAAAGAATTATTTTTTTGTTCTAGGCACTCTTTTTAAAATTTTTAAATAAGCATTCCATAATTTGCTGCTGAATGTGGGTTAAGTATCCTTCTACTCTTCTCTGTCAAAAATTCCTAAAATATCTTTTTTCAAACTAACTATGAGAGTTGTCTAAAACACGATCATTATTTAACTGTACCAACCACTTAATTTCTAGGTAATAATCTAAAACCTCATATTGAAAAACATAGGCAAGGCATAACGTCATTTTAACAATTTATTTGTAGAAGGCATTTTTTTGTATAGAGAGATTTATGCTAATATAGCGAGGGGTCTCTAAGCAGCATGTGCTAAGTCAAATAAGCATCCAAAAAGCTGTGCAAATTTAAAATCACCCTAATTGCGTTGATTAAAGAACGTTCAAAGTCAGTAGTTATATCTTCAATCTTAAACTACCTGCATTTTCTAAAACCACCATAAAAAAACTTTCACACTTATTGCTAAGTAATATTTATTTCAAAAGAAAGGTTTTTTCAAAAATGAACCCATGAACCAGACCAATCTGAAGAAAACTTGTTGACACGATTTGAACTTCCTATCTATCACTATTGTATCCACTTAGAGACAGATAGACCAGTTTGATGTATTTTATAACGATTATGATGTGGTCTTTGTCTTGTAAAAAAGAAATCAAATATGAAAAAAAATTTGCTTTGTTGTGCCTTCTTAAAATTTTTGGAATATCAATAATGACCCGATGTATGTCCATAGTTGTTTTTTGAGCTTTTCGAACAGAATCCAATATTTATTAAATTGATGAGGACTCAGTATAAACATCAGTTTTAACTAATACACTAGCCTGCGGTGCTACAATGTCAAAGACTATTTCAAAAATTGAAAGAGCTATATGTCTAACAGAGTTTATAACTTTTAGTCGACTAAAATTGTTAGGTACTAAAAAATGGCAATGTATTACATTTTGTTGTAAATTTTTATCGTCATCTGTAACGAAAAATCTTATTCAAGATCGGTTACAACATCCCCAATGTATAGTACCATCTGAATTTTTGTCTTTGTTATAAATAAAATCTTCACAAATGATTAGATAGTTTCCTCTATCTTTTTTAATAATGTAAAATTCCGTCATATGGGGTAAAAAATTTTGATTCTGAAAGGAACCTTTATCTGAACTTATCAATTTTGCTTTTTTTCTGTGTTAAAATCGCGCGTATTATTTTACAGACGAATTTGAGGTTTCTAAATATATCATTCTTAAAATATTTTTATGTAATGCAACCTAAAGAAAGTTTAAAACTATAATGTCTTTTTAATATAAAATTATCTTAAAATTTTAAAAAATTCCATATTTTTTATGTAAGTTTCCAAGTCATATATGAAACAAACCTTTTCTGGTTTATGTCAACAGAGATCTTATAAACCTTTACCTTTGTTGACTAATAAGTTTGTTAATTCATTTAACATTATAATCTGAAAATAATAAGGTTAAATAAGTTATTTATTAGACCATGTATATTTGGTGACCCTACAGGTCACCAAATATACACGAGAAAAATATACTTTTTAAAGTTTAAAAAAACTAATTCTTAATACACTTTGAACTTCTCTCAAAAGAGTTAAATAACATGGCAGAAAAAAATTGTTATGAAACTTATGAATTTTGGGTCCATACACGATGCAATGATGTGTCCTTTGTGTGAGATAGATAAAATCCTGAAAAAGTCGTATTACAAGATAGATGGAATGGAGTGGCATTGCATTAATTCTAATTGTGATCACTACCAAACTTGATATTCGATATGAAATGGTAGCTGGTTGGCCGAATTTAGATTTTATCTAAAACTATGTTTAAGATACTCTTGTATTGGTCAAACGACATTATACTAAGAGATATCTTGAAGTTCGTAGATATCGAAAGAGTTGCGTAGTCTAAGTTTAGCCAACTCATAATTTAAAAGATACCTGAGTACTTTGAGACCAATCTGCTGATTCTTGGTGGCCCAGGATACATAGTACAAATTGACGATACTATGATTAATCATAAAGTCAAATCTCATAGAATGAAAGCTTCAAGAAGGCAAGTTTGGTTGAAAACAGAACCGATGCCCATATGTTTTCTATTATCTTCAAAGTTGTAAGAACTGTTAGTATAATATATACCGAGGACTTTAAATCTTATCAGGGATTGTCAAGCATCGACAATTACAGTCATTTGACTGTTTTTCATAAATACTATTTCACAGATCCTGTTTCCGGTGTGCATACACCAAATGTTTAATCTTTCAACAATAAACTGAAAAACAAAATCAAAAACATGAATAGATTATAAGATATTGGCAGTTTTCTATTTCTCCTAAAATATATTTTCCTTGATATATTCAAGACATCAATGCATGGAGAAGTAATCAAAATCCTACGAATAAAATTTTATTAAAAATTAATATTCCAATAAACTTCATGTATGTTGTTTAATTTTTAATTTATTTATCGCTCAATTTTTACACTCCCAAGATCACGAAATATACATGAACCATATTCGGGTAACCAAATATACATTGTCCTATTTTTTTTTTATATATAAGTAATAATTCATACAAATAATAATGTGTCATAACATCGGTTACTTATTGATTGCAATTATTTTTAGTATTGTTGATAAATTTATTTTTTTAGTTCGTTTCAAAAACGATCAAGTTAGCTTTCAAATCCATGTTATTAATAAAAGTGAATTTTGAGCTATACAACTTTTTTATTTTATCCAATATAAAGTTACTCATAAACTTTTAGATTTAATTGAAAAATTTCAGCTTCAATAATTATTCGATTATGTTTCTTACAAGAAATATATATTTGAAAAGAAATTAAAAAATGAAATTTTGTATAATTTCCATCATTTGGCAATTATTTTATATATTTTTACAAAGCTTGTGACTTTAGTGCTATTTTATAGCTTTTTATCATATAAAATATTACTAAAATTTCAGTTTAAACATAGAAATGTGAGGTGATACAGTTCATTTTAAATTTTATCAAAAGTCATCTTTTTAATATGATAATTTTAAGTTGATTCAAGTTTTATAACGATATATTAAAAGATACGCTAAAAATGTTATGTTTATTTTAGATAGAAATCGGCTCGGTGAAGAAGAAAATTCACTTACTAATAAATTCTGAAAAAAGATTAAATAGATTAAAGTCAATAAAGTTATACCGAATTAGAAAAACAATGTTAAAATAACAATTTGATATTTATTTTTAAATTGTTTTATATCTTGTTGTGTGTTTATACCATAATTAAAATTTTCCATTTTTAGTCTTAAAAGTTATATAATGTTATAAATAGCTTGTTATTTCATAGTAAAATTATTTTTTATCTTGTATTCTTAGAGTGTGTTTAATTATTTTTAGTGTATAACCAAGTTTATGTGATTTTGTATTAAAATATCTAAAAAATTGATAATCTATAATCTTGATATCTTATATTACTAAAAAAATAATAAAAATTGTATATTTTTCTAATAGATATTTAAAATATTTAAATTAAAAGCTTAATTGGTAAGGAAAATCATTCTCTATGTAAAGATGTTTAGCTGGTTCGAAATTCATAACATATAGATTTTGATACGTTGAAAAAATATGATTTTTTTCTTTTACTTAAATTCATAATAAAACACGGAACTATTTAAGTTTCTTCTAGAAATTTTGTTTTCCTAATCTAAATTTAAAGGAACATTCAGAAATTAAAATTTATTTTCAACTTGCCAAAAAAAATAAATATAGGAAAATTCTTTATAAGTTATTTGTTAAAAATCTTTAGATGAATTCTTAATACAAAATGAAGCCTAGAATCTAATGTTGAAAATAATTTTACTTGGTAATATAAATTATTATGAATGAATATATCTTTATAATATATTTAATAATGTTTAAATATTCATCTATGAAATACCTTTGCATATTGGCTCTTAATAGATTCTTGTTATGTTAAAAAATACTATTTTAGTAAGAAAAAAAATAATATACTCCAATTTTTGATTTTCTTACACTTAATGTATTTTTTTTTATTTTTTAAAAATTTTGATTAAGATTTTTCCATTTCTGACTGTAAAATTTGATATTTAAAAAATGGATATAATTTTCTGCTACTTTTAAGTCAATACTAAAAGTAATAATAAATTATTGATAGGGATAATTTATGCAAACAAGAGTATAATTATTAGATTCAATATATAAAAGTATAGTATTTACTGTATTATAATCTTAAACATACCAAAGAAGAGATTTTTATTAAATAAATATAAAAAATAGACTTGAATAAAAAAAAACTACATAAATTTTAAAAAAACTAATGATTGCTTCATATAAATTAATTATGTTGTCAAATTTAAAACAGAATTCTTTCAAAAAATCAGTTCTTTTTGTAGTTAATAACCCCTTTCTCGATTTAATCTCCTACTTGATACAATTATTTACTGATTCAAATGCATGATTATTTGATCCTTTAGAAGAAATTAAGGAGTATTTATGACACACTGTGTAATGATTATAAGAAAAATAAGAAAGTTTTGAGTAGGACTTATTTTCGTCAGTCCAAATAATTGAATTTGCAGCTACCTGTGAACAAATTATCGGAACAACATATAATGCTGTTTTTTTTAAATAACAGTAGCAAAAATTGTTGTCACATTATAATTGATAACTTTAGCAATAACTAAAGCATCTGTTTTCTTTCCGGGTGACCTACCTCGGTGATTTTTACATTTGTAGTTTACCATGATTTCGTCAATTTCTACAAGTACACTAGGTCCAACAAGTTTATTACGACTAAAATTTTGAATAAACATCAAGTCTTTGAGCATTTTTAAAATTTTTTCAATTGTTACATCGTCAAGATCCAATTATGCTTTTATGCTAAATTCGTTTTGTCTTGTGGAATACTTAATAATAACTCGAAGTATTGTACAAATATTAATGCGGTAATGTTGAAAGAAAGAGCCGTATCGCAAAGAAAAATATGTCATAATTTTTACAAGTAGGAGTACAAAATCCCCAATCAAAGTTGTCAATTTTGCTTAAATATTTTCTAAATTTACACCGATTATTGCAGAGTTGATAATTACATTCTTTTTTTCAAAAAACGATTTTCAATACAAAAGTCAATTAATTCTCTTTGATTCATTCGGATAATAATTTCCTCAAATTGGTTTGGTGACATCATGGATTCTAAATGTATTAATTTTTCAAAAAATAAAAAAAAATTAATCGGTTAAAATTGGGGAATAAAAGACTTGATCGAAAAGCGGGGAAAAATAGACTTGGCCTAAAATGTTCACTATGAAACATTGTTCATTTTTGTTTTATAAATATATTTTTAAAAGTTTATACTTATTCCACAAATTTTTATTCTTAAAATATACTTAACAATTATTCTCATGAACTTGTTGAACCCATATAAATTTAGATTCCATGATTCTTTTTAATTTTGTATAGTTCTCCTCATATATTTTTAATTTGATTTAAAAAAGTTGATAATGGCTAGATGTTAAATGTTTATTTTTTTATCATTAATTATAGATTAAAGACTTTTTTGTTATTGGATTCAAAAACTGTTTATTATAAAAATGTTTGGTATTCAAATGCAATTGAATATTTTTTAAAATCTTCTATTGTACCGGTTTTTACATTAAATTAATGAATTAACGTTACATATTTGATTATTTTGGTGTTTATAGTTATATTTCTTAATAAAATCAAGTTTAAATTGTATTTATTTTGAATGAATTACCTACATTTTGTTCTGGGAGAAACTGAAAATCCAATTTTATTATTCAGTTCATTTTTCATTATTCAAGTCAAAGAATTTTGATAAAAATTTTATGATAAAAAATGTCTATATTAAATTATTATTAAGAGAAAATTATTTTTCAACGTATAATTAAAATAATTTAATAATGTATGAAAGTTGATAAACTGAATTATAAAAAAACTATTTAAACATATTGATTGGGTTATTTACTTTATTTTTAATTTTATGTTACTTTTTAAAGAAAAAGATTTCTATTTTCACTCTTCATTTCCTATATTATTCTTACATCTTTAATTAGTTTTAATATTTTCAAGAATTGTAGCTTAAGGTATCTCAACAAAATCAATATTTTAGGTAGAATCCAATCGATTTAAGTAATAATTTATTATAATTAAATAAAAATTGGTTTTCATTCTTTGTTTTAAATATTTCTTTATAGCAATAACCTGTTACGGATATAAAATTTATGTTTTTGACTAGATTTCTCACGACATTGATTAATGAAAATTAAAATACTTTTAAAAATGTAATAAATATAAAGGCAATGATAAACTTTTTATAGATTGATTTTTTTTGAATTAAGCTTATTTCAAAATAAATATCAACATGATTTATTTTTACAATTATTTTACTTGCTATATTGTGTCCTTTCTATGGGCTTTTATGCTAAATAATATTCAATAAATTTATTATGAAATATATAATAGTTTATAAAATCAAGAAAATGTAAAATTTGGGTGATTAAATATCCTTTTTTTTTAAATATATTTATTAGATATTATATTGTGTTATAATATTATTCATGAGAAAAATTTTTCTTAAAATTTTAGTTTCTAATTCTATAATTGCTTTGATTAAAATACATTATTAAAAAAAAATAATTTGATTGAATATTGGTTGTTATGACTCATTGAAACGTTGATAAAATGTTTATTAAATCAATTTTTATCTTACAGTAAACATAATTATAAAGATGTATTTTTAAAATTCTTGAAACCAAAATATAATTTCAAAAAAATATTCCATACTCATAATTTCAACTAAAAGATATCTAAAATCAACCTTTTTATATTTTTTATGAAACTAAGAATAAAAATACTTTGAACATTCTTATTTATATAGATACGTATAATTTAATAGTTAATAATTATTAATTGATTTTAAGGTATGTTTTTCATGTACATTATTAGTAAAAATTCTATAAATTTATGTTCGTCGAAATTATCTCAAAGTCTTTGTTTCTATGCTTCAAACAAATTCTTTTAATTGTTATAAATGTTTAAAGTTTTTAAAGATATATTTAAAGGAAATAAAAAGAAAATCTTGATATTAAAACATTTATTTTGTTATTATCTTTATTAAGAAATAGATCATTTATGCATTTAGTTTTAGTAACCAATAACTATTCATAAAGTATATATTAAATAAATTGAATCAAATCTTTACAACTTTTGTATTCTCAATGATTTTAATTTTAATATGTACAACTTAATTTCAAAAAATTTGGAAAATATGTCATTAAAAATAAAATACAGTCAAAATTCAAGATTGATAATTCAGTGGGTTTATATGTATTAAGATCTAATCATGTTACAAGTTATACAAAATGTGATAATTTAAAAGGGGTTTTTATTAGTGTTTTTACCAAGTTTTAAAAGATTTTAATGGTAAAAATAAAGATAATAATGAATTAATAGTGGGTTGCAATAGCCAAATTATTGATATCCTTTCAATGCATAATAGAATTGTTATTATATAAAAAAATATATATGCACTTATCTTTAAAAAAAATTCAATTTATAATATAAAAAGTTAAAAAAAAAATTCAAAGATAAACAAAAATGTGGAAAGACATCAAATCCTTATTTGGTTGAATTTACATATGCCTAATATCTAAACTAATACTGTGGTTTTTAACATTATTTTCAAGAATACGTTTAGTTGATTTTTTTTAGATTGTTTTGTTATTATGTTGTCTTTAAAATATTAAGAGATCTATCTTATGTCTTAAATTAATATGTATGACTTTTTAACATACTTTGCTGTTATAAGTATGCGATTTAAAGTATAAAATTACATTTTTAGAGTCGCTAACGCTGATTACAATAAAAGGTGATGATTTACATATTTAGATAGCTTTAACAGGTCTGTTGATGGTACAATTTTTAAAATTTATATTAGCTTTACTAATAAAGTATTATAATTTAATGATTTGCAACTTCTAAGTATATTTCTGCATTATCTCTACATAAATAAAATATTTAATCACAACCAGATTTAATAGTTAATTTTTTAGCTATACAATTTTTCTTTAAAAAACATTAATTCTTATGAATTCTAACAATTTTTGAGTGTTATTCATAGTTGTTTGTTATAAAACAGTACAAAAAGCAATTTAATTTTAATTTTCAAGATAATTTAGTTTGTGAAAATGAAAAATACTTAAAAAAAACTATTGAGTTGAGTTTGATTTCCTTGTTGCTTCAATTAATTCAAGAGTATGTCTACAAAATTGTAAATTATGTTCCCTAATTTTTACCATAATGACCTTTATATTTTATCACAATATCTTGTAGATTGACAAATTTGTTGTTTTTTTAACTATCTATTAAATTAAGGAAAAGGGAATGGTAAATGAAAATTTTACTAAAGTAATATTGTTACTTAAAATTTTTCTTTAAATACTTTCAAAATACATCGATTTATTAAATTGTAAACCATTTGGTTTTGTTAATAAAATATTCAGTAAAAGACTCTATTTCATAGGTAGAAGTAATCCATTTATAATCTGACAACAAACAAAAAATATAAGGTTGTTCCGAAAGTTATTTCGTTCTTTTTGCAACAGAGGGTTTATTTATATTAATTTCACCAAAATCATACTGAAACGGTTTAAATATTATATATTTTGACAGCTCATATAACATGACTTGATTATTTAAAATTCCAATGAATGATGTGCTGTAGTTTTTCGTTGGTGCCTTTTTAAATATGAAGAACAATAAAAAGAATTTTCGTCATATTTTATTGTTTTAATACAGAAAGGGTAAAATACTGTTCAAACTAGATAAAAATTCACCGATTTGTATGGAGAAGGTATGCTGAACTTACGCTAGTGCCAAAATTGCTTAGCTAAATTTCGATCCAGTAATTATTATATCGAAGATGCACCATGTTCGGAAAGCTATTGAAGCTTATAAAGTTGCCATAATAGCCTCAGTTGATGCCGATTGGTAAATAAAAACACGTGAGATGTGAATAAAGTAAAATTTTTAAGATTTAACAGTTCATGACAACTTGAAAAACCTGCAATTAATCTTGAAGCTTGATGTATGGGTTCCACCATGTTCTCACAAAGAGAAAATCTGTCTTTGCATTGACGTCTAGGATTCGCTTTCTAAACGTCTGAAAAAAGATTAATTTTTTAAAACGCTTTATCACTGGGGATGCAAAATGAATTTTTTAAAACAACGTCCATTCTAGAGGTCATGGAGCAAAAACCATTTACCGACTCAAACCATTTTCAAATCCGATTTTCATAAAAAATGCTGATGTTGTCTGTTTAGTAGGATTTCAAAGGAATCGTTTTCTTAACTATTACCGAATAACACAACGATTAACTTGGAAGTCTACTGTCATAAGCTGAACAAACTGAATGATGCACTTCTAAAGATAAGTCCAGAACTAATAAATATAAAAGGTGTAGTGTTTCACCATGACAGCGCGAGTCCTCACACAAGTTTGGTCATTCGCTAAAAGCTTTTACAGTTTTAATGGGATATAATGCTATAGCCACCATATTCTCTAGAGCTGTCAGAAGTTGGATTATTATTTGTTCTGGTCACTGCATACTTTTTTAGACGGTAAAACTTTCATCTTGAATGAGGAGGTCAAAAATCACCTCAATGATTTTTTTTACCAGCAAGGACTAGAAATTTTTAAGCGTGGAATTATCTAACTATCTGAAAGATGGAAAAATGTGTTGAACAAGAATGCCCAATATAAATTCTAATAAAGGATTTGTTCATTATTTAAAAACTATTTCACTTTTACAAAAAAAAAACGGAATTACTTTCCGAACAATCTAATAGAATATTTTATTTATATTTTTATCATTAATAAAATTCAAAATTTTCTTAGATCAATTTTCTTTAAAGGTATCTCTATTAATTATTGAATTTAGATTTTATTTATATTTATAAGAAGATGAATATCGAATAATATTTTTATATTACATTAAAAATTTTAAACATGTAATTACTCTTTTATGATAAATATATTTTCTTTTGTTCATATTTTTATCCAAGTTTATATTTAGTTAAATTCTACAGGGTGGGCCATTTTCGACTGACGGTTTTTTAACTCGTGTAATTTTTTTATTTTTTAATTTTTTTAAAACATTTTTCAAAGTTATTTACAGTTTTTTAAATATTAATAATCCATTTATACAATTTATCTTTTGAAGAATCAAAAAAATAAAAATATTCATAATTTTTTTTAATCTATAAGCTTTTATAATTTTTCTTATTTCTATCGCTTGGGACCTTTTTAACTCCCTTTATTATAAAATTTTTTATACTCTTAATCTAATCCAATTTTCCTACTTTAAATGTTTTTCTATACTACACAAGAACGAATTATAATAGTTGAAATTTTTTATTTCAGAACGAATCAATCCATCTTTAATACATAAAGAAATTTTCTTCAACATTTTTACAAAAATAACAGCCTTTCTCAAAACACAATTAAAAATTTAATTACCCGTTTTAGAAAATATGGTTCTGTGTGTGACACGGTTAGAAATAATGTGAAAAAAAGAGTTCGTAATGAACAAGCTATAATTTCTGTTCGAGAAATTGTTGAATCTGATCCAACGGTATGAACTCGAAGACAGGCTTATCAATTAAATTTATCGAGAACAACCTTAATAAGAATATTAAAAGAAGATTCGACATTGTTCCCCTATAAAATTCAATCAGCACAATAATTTTTAATAAACAATGCTCCACAGAGGCTTCCATATGTATCAAAACTTATTGAGTTTGCTAAAAATAATTCAAACTTTTTAAAAAATTTAATATTCTTAGATGAAGTTCATTTTTACTTATACGAGTTTGTGAATAAACAAAAGTGTAGGGTTTGAAGAAAAGAAAATCCGTGATTGTTCCATCAAAGACAACTGCAACCACATTAATTCACAGTATGGTGTAAAGTAATATCAACAAAAATTATCGGGCCATATTTTTTCGAAAATACAAATAAAATTGCCAAAAAGCATAAGCGGAATTGCATATTGGAATACGTTGGAGAACTTTTTACGTACAATAATATAAAAATCCAACATGCAATTATGGTTTCAACAATATATTGTTACATCACATACAGCAAAAGCATAAATGAAAACTCTTGCTGAACTTTTTTAGAAATAATTATTTCTAAAAATACAACTTTTGCTTAGCCACCTCCTTCATCAAAATTAACAGTAGCAGATTTTTTTTATGTGGATATTTAAAAGAAAGAGTTTATCGCCATAATTCATATATTTTAATTCTTTGAAAAATATCAACATTAATGAAATTAGAACTTTAAACAGTGAAATACTATAAAAAGTTATTGAAATAACACTAAAAAGAGCTATTTTATGTAAAAATAAAAATAGAAATTATTTAAAAAACATTAATTTTCATAATTAAGTAATTTAAAAGTATTTTAATTAGGCTTCATTTAAAAATTTTTTTTTGAAATATATTGAATAATTAAAAAGTTATACGCATTTCAAAACCGTCAGTACAAAATAGCCCACCTAAGTATATGAACTATATATTAAAAAATTTTATTTCAAGGCGGAAATCTCTCAGAGTTTGAATTAATTTAAACTCGCAATAATTTATTGTAAAAAACAAAAGAATTATTAAAAATAATATAATTTATTTTGATTAGAGATAATTGATTCAAAAGTTGATAGATTATGACTATTATTGATTATTAAAATAATAATTAAATGTTAATCATATATATAGGTAATTATTATTTCTAATTCCAATTAATCTTATGTTTGATTTTATATTAAGTCAAAGAGGTTCTAATCTACTAATATCCAATGGTTATATTTTCAACTCGGACGCAAAATTGAAAAATTTAAAAAAATGGAAGTACCAGAATCGATCATGTCGAGCATCTTTATTTCTAACAGTAAATAACATTATTAAAGATGAAAAAGAACATGATCACGGACCAATGCAAGTTGAAATACAAGCACTAAAAGCCAAAGAACAAATAACAAATGGCGAATTAACAACTTCATAAACTCTATTTGATATTATTTCTCAAGTCTTAGAAAAAATTGAAGATTTTGTTTTATATTTTTTTTGCTTCATAAACAACATTGGTTGATTCAATAACAAAAATCAGAATAAGACATGATAGAAAAATTGACGCTTTTTGTTTTAATGATATACTCGATAATTTAAAATCTGACGAATTTAGAAATTGATTTTCTGAGATATGATAGAGGATACGATGAACCAAATATAATGATAATTTGTATTGATGAAAAAAAACATGAAAGAACAATTAAATCATAGTTATTTTGATGGTACTTTAGGGACTGCATGAAAAGATTTTTATCAAAATTTTAGTAAACTGCTCCAATTTCGGGACTAATTTTCATATATTTTTTATACTTATGTATAACAAGAACCGAATTTCTAAAGAAAATATTTTTTTTTCAAATAAATAGTAAGTTTAAGTTAAAATTTAGTATAATTGTTACCGAATTAGAAAAGGATTTATGTAATTCAATCAAAAAAATGCTTGATAAAATAAAAAATTTTCTTTGTCTAATTCATTATTGAAATGCAATTTGGAAGCATGTGGCTGCAATGAATGTGTTGAGCAGTATAAAAAAATGTTATAAGGTGGATTTTGTGTTTACCATAAGTAAAAGAAAAAAAATCGTGAAATACAGCAAAGAAATATTTCATTTTAGTAAAATACATAAAATCTAAAACCTTAAAGAATTAAAAGAATATGTGTATATATATATCCTAAAACTATATTGGTAATTTAAACGAAAGTGGCGAAATCATTTAAAATACGTTATATAGCATTTTAAAATGGAATGCTTATACCAGATTATTGTGTAATAAACAAAGAACAACAAATGGAGCAGAAGGTTAGAATTGGAAAATTAAGCATTTGTTTTTTTATACCACACCCAAATATTGCATGCTTTTTAAAATATAAAAAAATGAGAATTTTATTTTAGAAAGTTTAGTAAATGAACAAATTTCTCTAATAAAAAATTATTTTATGAAAGAAAAAAATTTGCTAATTGCAGTCTTAAATTTGGATTTTTAAGATCCTTTAGTTTTCTTAAAAGTAATTAATGATAGTTTAGACAAAAAAACAAACATTAATGAAACAATATAAAATAAAACTTCTAATTTTATTCACTTGTTTTATACAGGTTTTTGCACTTTATATAACGTCTTTTGCATTTAATTAGACATTTTTGCAATTAAATTTAACGTTTATTATTTAAATAATAATAAGTTCTTTAATATTTGATTTATTTTAAATTTAAATTATAAAACCTTGATATTTTATTTATACCGATGTAAAGAAAAAAAACACTTGGAATTGGTGCAACTCCAATGATCATCCGAAAATAACTAAATGGTAATGGACCTAAACAAATGAGTATTGATTTATGCATCAATATAGTACAGTGACTTTAGCTCTACATGTGTTCAATAATATAGGTCGATTTAATGATTTTAAAGTGCAATTACATCGAGAAAAAAAATTGGATCAGGTCTTATCGGCGTTTAAAGATAAGTGTTATTTCTGATAAAAATATTTTGTTGATTAATCTTATTAATGCTATTAGAATTCGCAAGAATAAATAATTTATAATTCATACAATGGTTGCTGGCAAAAGAGCAAATTCCAAGAATCGTAAGGTGCACAGTACGCAACTACCCTCTCAATTTAATTTCGCGCAATGATGTTGTCGATGGATGCTCTTACATCTTTTTAACAAACGGATGTAGCAAATTCAGAAACCATCTGTCGATTCGTGAAAATACTTGATTCGAAGGTTTTGCTATTTCTGCTGTAACAATTTATGTTTATAGATTTATGTAGCAAAAAAATACAATAATATGACATCATGAAAATAATTAAAATCAAAAAAGCTACAGCTTAAAAGATAACAAAAACGATAGAAAACAAATAAATATAAACATTGAACACAATTTTACAAGATTAGGTGGAGAAAATTGCGTTGTAAAAATTGACGAGCCCAAGCTTAACTATAATGTTAAGAGTAATTGAGGCAGAGGCCCAAGAGAACAAATTTGGGTACTCTGTATTGTTAACACGGCAATTTAAACTGCATGAGGTCATGCTTGTTTAGTTGCAAATATAACTTCTCAAACTATTTTGCCAATCATAACAGATAAAGTAATAGAAGTTTCCACTATAAATACAGATGAGTGGTGAGTATAAACCAATTGAAGTGATTTAAAGTATCAACGTAGCACAATATGTCATAAGTACAATTTTGTGGATTATGAAAAAAATTTGCACACTCAGCATGTAGAAAGCTGGAACAACAAAATAAAAATGGCAATAAAAAAAAGAAAAGAAATGTGACTAAGCTGTCATGCGACATTTTAAAGCTTATTTACGATTTTTGAATACTACAAAGATAAAAGTTTTGAGCAAATATTAAAAATAAATAAAATTTGATTTTTCTAGTTTTTCAATTTTTTCTTATTGCTTATCTTTCTTATCTTATCTTAAACCGCCGATAAGACCTGCTCCAAAAGATCAAAGGTCAATGTAAAAAAAATATAGCAGAAGAAATTGAAAATGATACCAGTATAAGATTGAGAGGTATGCAAAGAACACATCAAAGTGGGATGCAAATTGATGTTATCCTGTCAACAATAAGCCGCTCATTAACTAAAATGAATTATTTAATCAAAAAGCTCACCCTAGTTCCAAACGCTAGGAATGCCTATAATACAATTAATATAAGGGGAACATATTGCAATGAATATATGCTAAAATATGAAATCAATCTGATTTTTATCGATGAATTTGGAGTGAACTGTAGTTCAAAAATAGAATATAATAGAAGTATTATTGGTTCACCTGCTCAGAAAAATTTTAGAACAATTTGTTAAAAAACATATCCGTTTGTGCCATGATTATGAAAAATGGTGTCAAATACTTTGAGACCATTGATAATTCATCAACATCACAAAAATTTGTCGATTTTCTCCGTGAGCTTTAAACTAATTTTAAAAACTTAGATATTATTTCAGTTCGTATAAAAATGGATAACGCTTTTATCCAGTAAAGTTAAGCTCAAAGAGTTTTATTGAAAGAAACTCGTTTTGAGCTTGCTTTTCTTCATCACTACTCACCTCAGTTGAACCAAATAGAAATGTTTTCAACAAATGGAACGAATATATAGCCCGAAAAAGTACTTCATCGTTTAAAGATTTATACTTTTTTTATTGAAAACTCGTCTAATTTGATTACCGCTGAAGATTCTAGAGGTTTTTTCAACACGTAAGGAGTTTTGTTTTGAAAGGAGTCAGCAAAGAAGAATTTTAATAAAAATTAAATTTTATTAATTTAAAAACATCATATTACTTTTGATTGTTTTCTTTTGGTAATATTAATATAAATTAAATGCACAAATTGTTAAATAAGGTTAACAAGACTGTATACTAAATTTTACGAGTCTTTTTTTTTATTTTTTTGTGAGTTTGTGGACAACGGAATATGAAGGGTTTGTACTAGGGTCTTTCAGCTTTCTTCTATAAGATAAAATTTTTTTAATAAATGCTATTAATGAATTACTGACTTTATATTGTAATATTTTAATAGAGTTCTTTTAGTGTAAAAAAGAATAATGTATTGACAACAGTATTTTCTTATATAACTGGAATATAATGATTTATCTAACAAGTGTTTTGCACTCAAAAAGGTAACTTGGAAACAGATTCAAGTATCTACTGTCTAGTAATGATCTGATTCCAAAGTAGTGTGAAAATTTTATTAGTTGTACCATTTAAATGTTTATGAAATCTGTTATTGTGATTAGATTTATTGAGGTTAGAATATTGCTGTAAGTACTAAAAAGTATTTTATTTGTAGAAAAGCGATTGAAAAGAAGAAAAATCGGATTTTGTTTTTTTCCCTATAAAATATTATTTTTAAATAAAAAAATAAACATAAAACTTTATTAAATCAATCAAATTTTTAAAATTACCCTCCCAAAGTTATCCTTCTAAACTCAACCTTATCATTTTTGTAACCTTTGTTTCAATTTATTCCCCAAAGATTAGATTGTTTGTGTATTTACACTCATTAAGGATTGACAAAATTAAAAGTATGGTTGACAGCACCATGATTTATTGTAAAGTTTGTTATCGAACGTTATAAAGACCTTTCAATTATTCCAGATAACATTTTCTCGTCAACAAAACTGACAGATGATAGGTATTAGAGAATTTGCTGTGCGATTATTTACTAACGTCACAAAGTACTTAGCTGGACAACTTGATCTATTAGATATGCCAAAAACTCATTTTTTTTAATGAGACATTCTTGCATTGTGGTAATTTTGTTTATATCATAATAAAAAGTTGTCAATTTTGCAAATTGCGCCATTCCCAATAAGACGTATATGATTTTTCAAAAAAAAAACGATCAAATTTTTCTCTTAAAATGTCATGCATAATCGATGATCATCTGCATTCTAATTGATTGGGTTATTTCAAAACTTAAAAAACGAAACCTGGAAAATTGTAATCAGATAAAGATTAAAATCTTCAAAAAAGCTACTTTTTCTGATTAAAACCTAGATATTTTGCATGTTACAAACACTCTTGATACACTTAAAATCAACACGATCCATTTGGCGCTTGTAAGCAACTTTGTAAGGGTGTTATTAAAACTTTCATAATACAATATTGTTATTAAGAGTCCCTTTTTCCCAAAATTTAAAACTGCCGTTGTCCGATCATTTGAAATCATCCTTGTTATTTTATTGAAATTCATGTGGTTTTTTAAAAAAACAATAATTGAAATATACCAGATCCAAAAAATATTATAAATTGTTCTTTAGTTCATATCAAGATGTATCCAGAATTAAAATCTATGAATTTGGAGTGATTGTGAATATATCAAGAGATTTATATGAAAAATTTGGTGATTAAATATATAGTATTTATTTACGGACTTTATTTCAACAAATTATTAAAGATATATAGAAATAAAAGTACCTGTAATATCAAAGAATATTTTAAAGTAGTTGTTAAATGGTTATATCAGTATGTTTTTGATTTATTATAGACATCCCAGTCTAAATTTTATAAGTTGAATTAATTTATATGAAAAACAATAAAGAAAACCAAAAGAAGTATTCAAAAGATATTATTATCAATAAATCAAATGTATTGGACTAAATTTTACACAAAAAATGTTCAAACATAATGAATATTAATCAAAAAACACATTATCTATTCTAAAATAATATTCCTCGTTTGCTAAGCTATCCTTAGCCATGACATTACTTTAATCTATTTCAATGGACAAAATGTTTCCTATAATTCAAATTCATATAATTAAAATCCATTATATAAATCAGATTCATAGAAATTTTAGTATCTTATAGTTTTTAATACTTTAATTCAAAGTTTTTATCAAAATACCCAATTTTTCATAAAGAGATATTAATTATTTACATAAATCTAACACTTTTTGTACAACATTAAGGTAAAAATCGTAAGTCAACATCTAAATTCATAATTATAACAATAGAGACCATAATAAATAAGTAATTAAATATAATTATATTATTTGATTTTATCTTATAAATCAATAATATTTCATATTATAAATGTCTCTAAAAATTTATTTTATAGAGATAAATAAAAACTATATGGAATATACTATTATTAATTAAAGGTCTATTCAAAATTAGTTTCATAGCTTTTAAACTAAAATTTCATATAAATATTAAAAAACAGCATATTCTACGGTCTTAGTAGATTCCAATCAATATTCTTGGCTTTTATAATGTTTTGATTAATTCATAGTATTTTGAAAAAATAAAAACATAATTGTAAAGAATATACAATATAATATTCATAACTAACTTTTTAATCAATTTCTGTTATAATTTAAAAATTACGTTTATTTGATTTGTAGATAAATAAATTACTAATATTCAATGAGGTATGTATTTGATTATTTAAAGAATAAGTAAATATATTCTTAATTAATTTAATATATTCTAAATTAATTAAAAATATATTTTTAACTCATAATGGTTTGAATATCAATATTATAATAAATTAAGATTAAATTCTAAACTAATATTTTCATACTTTATGTTTGTTCATTTTTCTTTTTCTTTTCAATAATATTACTATAAGAGCAATTGTAGCTGCCAAGATTAATATACCAACAATGCAACCTCCTATAATACAACCATTTCTAGTCATTTGAGATTTACTATTGTTTATTGGGCCGCTAGAATTATTATTTTCAGTGACATTTTCAATTGATGTATTTTCTTTGATATCAAGATTATCTTTTAGCTTTGTTGTTTCTTCAATAATTGAATCATCTGTAGTATAACTTTTTTTATCAAGTTGTTTGTTATCTATAATTTCTTTATCTTCAATATTATTGCTAGGCTGTTCTATTATTAGATCATCAGAATCGAATACATTTGAATTAATTTCTTTAACTGAAGTATTATCAATATAATCAGAATTTTTTTCATTAACGTTATTGTCGTGTTTTACTAATATATTACGATTCACTTTCCATTCATTGAAATCACTTTTTTCGCCAATTAATTCTTTCTTACCAATTTGTGTCAAATCAATATCTTCAACAATATCATCTTCTAATATGTTTTCATTTATTTCCTGTTTTTTTAATATAGTTTGATTAGTTTCAATTTTTTTCCTAATTTTGAAAAGGTTATCTTCCCATTCTTTTTTAACTATTTTTTGTATTCTTAACAGTCTTTTATTTATTTTTGATAATTTTTTCCTCAGTTTTAAACCGAATTTTAGTTTCTTCATTTCTAATAATAATTTTCTTTTCTTTTCTATTGCATTTTCTCTTGCCTCTTTTTCTAGTTTGGGTTCAGTAATTTCCATTTCATTTTTTATTATAGTTACGGTTCTTTCAATTGTTTCATTATGTTTGGATAATTTCTTATCCATTTCATTTTGGTCTAATACTGGTTTATGGTTTTCATCATCTTTTTTTTCTCTTTTATCTTTTTCAAGATTAGCTTGATACTGTTTGAGTTCTTCTTTTACAATTCTTACTATTCTTTCAATTCTATTGTTTCTTTTATGTATTTTATTTATAGTTTTTAAATTGTATTTTATTTTCTTCTTTATTAATAATAATTTTCTTTTATCTTCTAATATCTTTTTTATTCTTTTTCTTTCAAGTTTATCTTGATAATTTTCCCATTCATTATTCACTATTTGTATTATTCTTTCATATCTTTTGTTCCGTTGATGCAATTTCTTTATCATTTTCAAGCTGTGTTTTATTTTTATCTTTTTTAATAATAATTTTCTCTTTTCTTTCAAAATCTTTTCTATTGCTTCTTGATCTAAGTTAGCTAGATACTGCTGGAATTCTTTTTTCACTATCATTACTATTCTTTCATATCTTTTATTTGTTTGATGTAATTTCTTAATCATTTTGTAGTTATATTTTATTTTCTTCTTTCTTAATAATAATTTTCTATTTTCTTCCAAAATCTTTTCTATTGCTTTTTTTCCTAATTTTGATAGATAATGCTTGAATTCAACTTTAACTATTTTTACTATTCTTTCACGTCTTTTGTTTCGTTGATCTAGTTTCTTTATCATTTTCAAGCTATATTTTATTTTTTTCTTTTCTAATAATAAATCTCTTTTTTCTTTCATTTTATTATCTATTGCTTCTCTTTTAAGTACATCTTGATAGTTTAACCATTCGGTTTGGACTATTTTATTTATTCTTTCAAGTCTTTTGTTTCGTTGATGTAGTTTCTTTATTATTTTCAAGCTATATTTCATTTTCTTCTTTTTTAATAATAATTTTCTCTTTTCTTGCAAAATCTTTTCTATTGCTTCTTTATCTAAGTTAGCTAGATACTGATTGAATTCTTTTTTTATTATTTTTACTATTCTTCCATGTCTTTTATTTGTCTGATGAATTTTCTTTATCTTTTTCACAGTATATTTTATTTTCTTCTTTCTTAATAATAATTTTCTCTTTTCTTCCAAAATCTTTTCTATTTCTTTTTTTCCTAATTTTAATAGATAATGCTTGAATTCATCTTTCACTATTTTCACTATTCTTTTAAGTCTTTTGTTTCGTTGATGAAGTTTCTTTTTCATTTTCATGCTATATTTTATTTTCATTTTGTTTAATATTGATTTTCTCTTTTCTTCCAAAATCTTTTCTTTTGCTTCTCTTTTAAGTACATCTTGATAGTTAAACCATTTGGTTTGGACTATTA